>NTHP01000608.1:639217-654850 GCA_003416845.1 Oplegnathus fasciatus
ACACACACACACACACACACACACACACACACACACACACACACACCTCTTTTGATACTGTCTTCATTTATTTTATAGCAGAGAGCAAATTAAAATGTGCAGCTGACAAACAAGATGAGATGAAGTCTTCTGTAATCTATCTCAAATAAAGACATACTCTGTTGCATTAACACACAAACACACAGAGACACGACAATCTTCCTCATCAATCTTTGACCCGTCAATCGTTGGGCAGATGGAGGAGACCTGTGCTCCACCAGTCGATTGATAGTGCTGCTCGGTGATCGATTGGCAGGGCCTGGGCTTTGTTCCCCACTCTCTCACAACCATCACTAATGAGAGTGGGAAGGGAGAAGGAGGAGCGAGGGATGAGAGAAAGATGAAAGGAGGAGGGTAAAGACAGAGAAAGCCTTTGACAGCACCTTCAAATAGTTACTTAGCCCTGATGTTGTTTTCTCATTTGTAGAAATCCATTTCACTTCGAACTTTTTCACAAACAAGCTCGAGACTCAAATATCTGCACTTCAACGCGGCGGGAAAAATTCATCTTTACAAACTTTCGATGTTGAATCTATTCCTCTATCCCTTTCTCTCTCTTTTATCACCAACACTTTTAAAAATACCTCCACATATCACAGCAGATTGTTGATGTTACTGCACACTGGGTGAGACTGGCTATCCAACAGTGTGTGTGTGCGTGTGTGTCTATGTGTACGAGTGTGTGCTTACAATGTGTAGTGGGAGCTTGTTCCCACGGGAGAAGGGAAATGAATAATCTTATGCTTTTTGAATCAACTGCATGTATTTAACCCCCTTTCCTCCTGTCCAGCTGGAGCTATGTAATGTAGAGTCTCCTCAAAACACACACACACACACACACACACACACACACACACACACACACACACACACACGAAAGGTCTTGTGTACAGTGTGTGACATATGTAATATATAGCTTTGGGCACTCAGAACGCTCCACATGTGGTTTCTTTTGTGCTCTAGTATGCTCTTGGATGCCATGCATAATGGCACATTATGGCTAAACAGGCAGTAACATGGCTTTGAAGCTACAGAATGTTTCATGTAAAACGGCACCATGGGGAAGAGGCTCCATCAGGCCAGATGGGTGAACAGCAGACGGAGCAGCCATGTTGTTTTTTGACTAGTGGTGACCTGGCAAAGTATTCTAAAAATGGAGACACTTGTGTTTTTGTGTGCGTGTGTGTGTGTTTGTGTGTGAGATTGGAAAGACGTCAAGTAGGTGAATGGCTCCCCATCCTGCTCCCCTTGTCATGTCCAATCACATGATCCCAAATTCGATTACCTGGGCTCAGACCGCCTGTCTGATGTTAAGACACACATATTGCTGCTGTTAAAACCCCCTTGCAGAGCGATTGGGAGTTTTCAGAGGAACAGGGAGATCAAATAAAAGAGGAAAGCTTCATAGTTAACCGAGCCAAACAACAGAACTCCCTCTACTTCTCCTTCACCGACTCCCAGTCCCTGCTTCTTCCCCTTCAACTTAGCTTCTTTCAACCTGACAAAGTGAGAGGATAGAAGCAGACAGGTGCCTACCACAGTGAATGTATAACAAGTGCGAGGGAATACATTGTCCATGCATTTCCTGATTACTGTGCTGCACTCACCTAAGCACATGACCTTCCTAATCTGAATTACTGAATTACAGGCTCCCGACTCTATAAAGAAAACATATGGCAGTTTGAGATAGCTACAAGGAGAAAGAGAAGAGCAAAACACCATAAACATCATTTTGTTAGGCTCTCAAGTTGGTAAACTGGAGAGTCCGATAATGTCTTTGTCAGAACGAGCCAAGTGTTAGGCTGTTTAGACTTGTTTAGTACTCTATCAACAAGTTCATCTGGTCGCCATTACGGTCTAATATCCCAGTGTGTGCTCTGCTTCTCTCCCTCTTCCTTTGATCCTCTATCAGGAGACTGTAAACTCCAGCTACTGCCGGTGGCAAATGGAAATCGTTGGCTACTTTTGCAAAGGAGAGGAGCTTTCAGCAAAACCTTTTAACTACAGTCGAACAATTTTGTTCACCTTGTCAGAGATGGAGTGTGCAGCTCAGTGCCTTTGTTTTGCAAGATATTGGTGACGCACACAAATATAAATGTACATACAAAAATGTGTAAAGAGGTGTTTTATTTATGATGAAAACACTATAATCACACAATAATTTTGTTTGTGAGTAAATACAATGGTACTGCATTATTCTCGTTATGAAACAGTGAAAGTGTTCGTGAAAAAACACTAGTACATCTTTGCGTAGTTACATACATAAATACTTACACACAGGTGCACATAATACAACTTAGAACACTATACTTTTGCACTTTTAGTTAAATCTAAAGTAATGTAAATTAATTTGGGGAAAAAAACAAAGACCCTATTTAATTATATCTACCTCATTTCAAGTAAAATAAATTTTTTTTAGCTTTTTAGGGTACTTTTTTATTAGCTGACAATTACATTGAAATTTGAAATTCAAGCAAAAAATGTTAAAATGCAGGGTTTTCAAAACTTTTGACTGGCCATGTATACGGGACCATAGGAGCAGGAAATTGTCTTTCCTGACTGATAATGATTTTCTGTCTGAGAAATAGATGAAGCGATATGCAAGAGAAGTTAAGGTGAAAAAGAGGTGGAAGAGTCAGAGGAGAAAAGAGGGGAAAATCCCATTCTGGCAGCAGGAGCTGTGACTGAGTGGTGACTACACACTCACAGACGGTAATGAGGACACACTCTGCTGCACTGCCTGAAAATGGCTTTAGGATCTAGCTCTATCTGTGTGTGTGTGTGTGTGTGTGTGTGTGTGTGTGTGTGTGTGTGTGTGTATACACCCCACTTTAGTGTGAAAAGAAGCAGAGAGAGACAGAGATTGACCTTAAATCCTGGATATCATTCATTTTGAGCATGGCACATTTCACCTGTCTTTTACCAAGTCTGTCATTGGGGGATAAAACTATGTCATCATACGAGAAACAGGTGGGGATCACATTTAAAACCTATTGCTTCGGTTTATTTAAGCAACTCTTGGGATTCGGGCCAACATATCTTCTTGTCAATCAATCACCAAACAATAAATCAATCAACAGATGAGTGTCATGGACCACTTAGTGTCTTTAGGAACAGTATCAGCAGCACGCCTTGCAATTCTTTCACTAAGACCTTCCCAAATATTAGAATTTAAGTGTGAGGCACTACTCATAGCTTTCAGTTAGGAACCAAGGTGACAAATGTCGAGCAAAGGTGAATAACAGAGTAAAACCCTAAATCTTTGGTGTTCCATTAACTCCTACATTATCTCCCGACAGAGATTCATAACTCATTACTTTCCCATATCAGGTACAAGCTGTTACCAAACACCATAAATAGCGGATTTATCCAAACATAGGAGCGGTTCGAGGCTAAGGTAACCGCACTCCGAACAGCGGGGTCAGGAGTTGGTCAATCCTGTGATGACCGCAACGTGAGAAGAAACCTTCCTTAATCAGCTTATTCTCCTATCTCTGTACGTGACCTCAGAGTTTCAGGGGTTAAGCATCTTTTACAGGCTTTTTAGATATTCACTTATTACATTCGCCTAAATGATGGTGTGCCATTACTGCTATCTTATTGCTCTGAAGCCATCCCCATGCCTGCCTGCTGTAACCCTATACACCATATTTTAGCCGCTGATGAAGACAGAATGCTTACGAAAGAAGTGATGGTGTATGGTGAAGATTTACTGTGATGCGCTGTGTGCATGTGTGCAGAGTGTGTGTGTATAAACATGGCAGCAGGGACAACAGAGAAAAGGCTTATTATGGCTGATGTATTCCAGAGAGCACAACTGTCATGTTTAATGTGAAAGACATTCACTAGGCTCTTTGTGTTGCGTTTAAAAACTTGGCCTCAGCTTCGCCCTCTCCACTGTGTTGCTGTACGCCCAAAACCAAAAGAAAACCCCTTTTCACTTCTCATCCTTTTAAGTTGTGGAAGTTACAAGGGATGCGAAGCTATTTTTTAAGCGGATATCAATCTGTATTTTTTTTCCTCCCACTTTAAGCCAAATACTCTTACCAATACTGACATGCATTTCTGCAAGAAAGAGGCCAAGTTAGCTTCAATTCTGCTGTGCTTTGTAACATTCCTGAAACGAAAAGTTACATAAATGGCAAGATACACCTTTCATAATTAGGGTTGGGCAATAGGACAATGTACAGCGGTCATCTGCCATCTGATATTTTACCATACCATTTATACAGTGTGATTTCTATCCCTTTAATATCACTTGATGTATGGTAGTCAGTGTCGCAAATCAATTAGCAGGACTGCTATGTAGCACTATTAGATTCCTATACAATTCTGGCATTAATCTAATGAAGTGATGTATCAAGTACTTAAATTGTTAGATTAGACAAAAACAGACATTCTGGTCCGATTATCTTATGCATAAAATGTTTTTCAATTGACTTTCACATATCCATAAACATAACCGTATCAATGTGAATTTTGCATGGATGAACGTGAATTGTGATGGCTGTGCATCGTTTTGGGCTCCATTCTCTGTGAGTGTGTTTGTATACATGCGTGTAAATGTACACGCATGAGCGCACACACACACACCATACAAGAGTGTAAAAACTGTGTAAGGCGACCTCAATAAGCACCGTGTGGACGTCACTTAACTCCTTTGATGCCTGTCTGACCTGGCCAAGCGTTGGCCTCACGGTCTGATTGATTAGCACACTATGCTCATTTTCAAAGTACCCAGTCAAACTGACTGGGGTCACACAGAGTGCCAAAACTAATGCAGTAAACAACCAACATACCAAATAAAGCACTTGAAACACACACGCACTGGAGGCGGGAGACAAGAGAGGGACTGTTGCTTTAGCCTGTGGTGACCTGAGAATTAACAAATTAAAAGCTGTGAGAACTAGAGGGAACTGGAGAACACATGCAGACAATTCCTCGATTGTCGGGAAAAAAAACACTCTGCTGGGCTGTGGATATGAACGTGAACTTGATGTGACAAAAACTGAGTTGTATCTTCCAAGCCAGATAAAAATATGTAGATATAAAGAGAAAGAAAGATAAAGGGGAATAGGAAAGAGGAGGCAGAGAAAATGAGAGAGGCAGAGGTTCTGCGAGGTGACGTTCTTTGCCCTGACATTTTGGGCAAACGCAATCAAAGGCCAGGGGAACTGAAATGAGCCAGGCTCGGTGGAGAGACACAGGAGAGAGGAGGAACAGATTGAGTGCGACACAAGAAGGGGGGAGAGCACTTTATGGTGGGACATGCTCGATCTGGGAAATTAATTAGCCAGAGGGCAGGGAGAAGGCAGCGTGCCTCCTAGTGTGTGTGTGAGCACTGAGGGCACGGGCATATTCCCAATCAGCCTCTGATCTGATGTAAACCAGCTGACACATACCATTTTGTGGCAGTGTGTGCTTGTATGGTTTTCTGTGCTTTTTGTATGTGTGTGTGTGTGTGTGTGTGTGTGTGTGTGTGTGTGTGTTTAAGTGTATTATTTTCAGATGCTAGACCACCATAAAACATCAAAGTCACTTTTTTGTTGTACTGTCTCTACCTCACCACTTAAACATTTCAGGGTCTGCTGATTGCTCTCTCTCTCTCTCTCTCTCTCTCTCTCNGAGAGAGAGAGAGAGAGAGAGAGAGAGAGAGAGCAATCAGCAGACCCTGAAATGTTTAAGTGGTGAGGTAGAGACAGTACAACAAAAAAGTGACTTTGATGTTTTATGGTGGTCTAGCATCTGAAAATAATACACTTAAACACACACACACACACACACACACACACACAGACAGACTGTTTTAGTGGTTGATGTGCAATAACCTTGTGGAGGAGATGTGAAGTTTAGAGAGGAAGATTGGAAAGGTGAGTGAGTGACAGCGAGAGAGAGAGAGGGAGAGATAGAGAGGAAGAGTGATGGGCAAGGACAGATAGACAGAGTGAAGAGGTGATAAGGAGAGATGGAGCTATCACAGAGGTGACCTACAACAGGCTTTTCCTTCACCACTGAGAATGAGCACTCGTCACCCATTCACACACATATGCACAGGGCAACAGGACACTTAACAGGTCGGCATTAGGACTCAATTAGGTTGAACATACTACGTTTTAAGATAAGAGCAGTACAATTTGTTCAATTATAAAAGAGAATTTAATGAGTACGTTTCGAGAATGAGTTCTGAAAGAACTTTAAATACTCCAACCATTTATTATCATATGTATGTCTTGCAGCCTCGTATCCATATGTCCATATTGGAAGATTCTGCACCTCGTGATTTACGTCTAGTGCTGACGTTCAGAGGCAATGCAGGAAGTACCACGCCCTATGGCGAGGAGGAAAGAAAGGGTGTGGAGGTTGGGGTGGTACATTATACAAGTGTGTAGCATGTCCGACTTTTATGCAGGAGACCGAAGTTCAGACGATCAATCAAGATTTGTGTTTTTATTAAAAGTAATACTTCACTACCCTTAACCTTAACTGATTCTTTCAGTTGCCTAATCATAACTTTTTTTTTCCATTACCACAATCTTTCCCTAACCTTAGTCACACCACAGTTGCCATGTGCAGATATTGTCAAAAGTGAGAAATTTTAAAAATGTTGCCACTGGATGTAAAAGAAAATGTCACTGAACATAATCCGGGATTTTGCAGGATCGTCCAATATCGATGTATGCTGGGTGGGTTGACGCTGTATAAACAATTTACTTACTAAGAACTGACATGTGATTTTCTCTTAAGCGTGGAGGAAGTGGTGTATTGAAGGTTAGAGAAACTGGCTTGTGACTGCTGCTTAAATCTGGGTGGAGAAAGTGAGAGAGCAGCGCGTGCCCCTCCATCAGTATCACTGCTGACATACCCATGAGCAAGGCCCTTAACTGCCAGCTGTTCCAGTTAAGCTGCTCAGTGGCCAAAAGATCAGACTCTGGTTGTACTGCGCAGCCTCCAGGTGTGAATGTGTGTAAACTTGAGTTTGAACAGAGCATTCCTGAAAAAGAGAGCCTTGCTCTCAATGAAATTTTCATGGATAAATAAAGGTGAATAAAGGTCTACAAAAATGTCATCTCTGAGAGCTTGTCAGATATAGTGAAGCAGTGTGGACAGCTACAGTTACTGTATATCTATTTGTGTTGTAGGTTGGCAAGGTTTTGTGGTGTTTTTTGGCCCCAATTCTGATTTCATCAGACTGTATTTTGTGGTGACACTTGAGATGAATTTGAGCTTTTATACATTCCTACAATCATTACTGTCTTTGAATCCAAAAATGTTCCACACAACAAAGAGGGAACTTTTTTCCTCCCCAGTACAGGCACAATGTTTTTGTCACAACTAAGATTGGATAATTTTATTTCTTCTCCACGCTGTCAACAGTAGTGTTCTGACTGATTTTGTTTTCGTTTTTGAAGGTTCTTCTTTTCTTCCATCACTCCCTCTCAAGTATTTTTGTGCACAGTTCAGTTTGTGATGTGGATTAATGCCGTCTTGCCATTCACTGATGCAGTTTAGGGAGAAACTCTGAGTGCTTTGATTGATCAAAAACATTTCCCTGCTAATGAAAATCAGAATTGTTGTCATGTAAGAGACTGCAGAGAGGCAAGGATCAAAATATTGATTTTAATATAATTAACCAAGTATATAAATACAAATAAAATTCCTATAAAAGGGCCCATTAAATGTGAATAACAACATACTCACAGGCTTATGGTATTTTCTGTGCGTTTGTGTGTATTGTTATGTGTATAATCTGGGTGGAAATAGTGTGTTTTATATCTTCATCCCTCCATTCTTCAAAGACAACAACAACAACAAGGAGAAAATAATCTCAAACACATATACACACACACACACACACAAACTGAGGTTCCCATTGCCATCAGCAGTAAAAGCAGGATATTAAGCTCTATTTCAAACCAACAGCACCTCTGCTCCTATGCACCTCTCCTTTGAGGATATTAATCCTCCCCACCTTTTCTCTCTCTCTCTCTCTCTGTCTGTCTGTCTCTCCATCACTCTCACTTACTCTCCCTCTTTCTCTCTTTTGCTCTATCTTGGATTGTGTACAACAGGAAAACTGCTCTCCAATTCTGACATCACAGACGGAGGGGCATAAAGCTGAACAACTTCAATTTGAAATGAGAAGGTGAGAGAGGAGCGGAGCGGAAGTGAAGAGGAGGAAAGACGACGAAGATGAAGACAGACAGCATCCTAGTCACTGAACTGCACGTTGCATTGCGTCTGACTGGAATTAACGTAGCGTAGCAATAGTTATGGCTTTGGTTATGGATTACGGCTAATCCTTTAGCATAGGGAGCAGGTCTTAAAGGTAATTACACGCTACTATTGGATCCAGAGCCCAGAAATGGGCCTCTCTTACATCACGCTTATTAAGATCCAGAAGAAAACAGGCTGCTCATACATACTGCTTAGACAGAGTACAGGTTAACACACCATGGCACTCTCTACCAATCTTAATACTATTTTTAAGAGCTCTGTTGCTAAGATCTCAGCTTTTAGTTTAGTGATGGAAAGAGGAAAAGCATGGTGTAAATTAGTGAGGATAGTGAGCTGTGCACCCACACAGTTTAATTAGGTCAATTAGCAGCAGCACTCAGTTCTCAGTGAATATTAGAAACACTGGCAGACAGGAAGATGGTGACATCCACACTGGACAGTTTTATCCCTTTTTATTGTAGTCATTTGCCATGCCTGCCCTTTTTTTCCCTTTCCTCCTCAAAATACCCGTCTGACTCTGTCTAATACACACAGTCAGCGTTCCAAGTGCCGCCAAGTCTGTTTCTATGCCTTATCTCGAGCCTTTAATAGTCCACTCTGTCCGCTTTAACCCAGCGGGAATCATTAACCAGACACACACTTCCTCTTCCCCTACCCCTGACAAACCCCTCCAAACCGTTATGATCGCAAGACAGTGTGTGTCTGTGTGTGGTTTTGTCTGTGTGTGAATTAGGGGTCTACTTAGCCCCTGAAACAACCCTCAAAACAAATGACCCGATACCAATTAGTTGCACAACAATTAGGTTAGTAGACCGTTAACAGCAGGCAGACCCAACTAAGGAAAGGCTTGAGTTATGCCCGTTCCTTCCCTGAACCTTAAAACCAACAAGAATAGCAACACACGATGTAACATTGACACTGCAGACAGAAATCTATAATGTGACCAGCACTGGTTCTAGTTAAAATGTCGTCATGTAAGTGTGAAAGAAAATAGAAATAATAGACCGAACTTGCCATGTAGTGCAAGTCCTGTACTCCTTGTATTTCAGCAATTATAGATGTTGTCTCAACTTTTAACTCTCAGCTTAAAAAGCTTCAGAATAACCATAACTTCTATTTGATGACCAAAAGCCAAACTTAACCTTAAACTTAACCTACAGCAAATCCCTTAAACAGTTAAAAAAAAACAATATTCAATAAAACTTCCTCAGCTTACAGAATTGTCCATTCTTTATGGAATGATTAGTCTGACACAAAGAAGTACATCAATGCATTATCGGTACATCACACTGTTCTTTCATTTGAAGCACATAATTCCAGTATAACTTCCATTGTGCCAATGTTAGCTGATTGTTTCGAAATCTAAAGGCTGCCATGGTGTTGGTCCTATGCACTCGGTTTGACATAATATAAAGTCAATCTTGGGAAAAGAAAAGAGGGAAGAAGAAAAGACACAAAAACATAGTGTTTTCTGAGTGAGGAAGATGACATGTGACCAGTAAGAAAGTATTGAGGTCTGTGACATATAGGTAAAAATCGATGATCTGCGGGGGAAAAAAGGAAGATCTGTATTAAACACAAAATGTAATTATGTTGAAACATGAACAGAAACACCACATAAAGAGAAAAGTCAAAGATCTCAACATGGAAAAGTTAGAACAATAGTAAATGAGAGAACATAAAAAAATAAGTTGATTGGAGCGTATTCATTTAAAACTGTCACAATGTTGAACATTGAACTGGCTTTACATAGTTCAGAAGGAGTCTGAGTAACATTTTAAAAGATGAAAAAAGGGCAGAAAAAAGAATTATCTCCATTAAAAAGTGGCATTTGAGTCTGAAAAGAAAACTTCTGACATTCAACATGCTCTTTTCTTCTCTTATGGTTGTATGTTTGTCCCACTTTAGTGTCTTTTACACAAACTGCTAATGGCTCATGAGTCTGTAACAGCACTTAGTCAGGTCTCACCAAAAGCTCTTTAGCAAAGTTTAAAGCTCCCGTGATGTTTTCTGATCGATACCTGGCCATAACTCAAATCACACGTCAAGTGCCATTACTGTATGCTCTGCACACTCTCAACCAAAGTGCACTGACACACACACACACACATACACACGTGTACATTTTCATGAGCTTAGACAGTATTTTGGATCAATACCTGGCTATAGATCAAACACCTTTTTCAGTTTATGGCTAACCTTTCCCAAGGCTCATTTCAGACGCACACAGAATAACTCATGTCTTACTTGAGACTGCTGCTTTGACTGCGTCTATGAAATTGATAAGTGTTCTTAAATGCAAAATGACAGTTTAAGAACCTTGTTTTTGTACCGCGGCGTAGTCAGAATGTCTCATAAAAACACAAAGCACTTTTCTCCAGGACGTAACTTCATAGTCAGTGCCAGAGAGAGAAATACACAACAGACCAAATGTGCAGCTAAAGACTTGAAACCTGCGTGAGAGTTCTTCTTCAAAGGGCAATTTGTCCAAATGTAACAAGGGAAACTGTGTGCTGGGAAACGATTTCCCCCTCATATTTTTCATTATATGGGAAATTCAAGAAATAAATTGAGTTTGTGTTGCCACAAATATTTAATCTACCTGAATATTACTGAATTTTCCTGAATGTTTTAGGACCCCACCCACAACTGCAACAAGGGTATTTTAATTTAGCTTAAATACAATCAGCCAGGAAGCTTATTGAGGAAAACTTTTTAAAAGTGAAATCACCATGCAATGGAACAATAACTTTTTATTCTTCGTATATCATCTAAAAGTCTGCCTCAGCAAACAGACATTTGTGCCTGTGTGCCTTTCATTGCTTTGTCTAACAACACGTGGGCCAATGTATTGTGTGCCTCATTTCGCCTAAATCACAGCTACTCCATCACACAAACTGCTTCACTATCAAGTGTCTCATCTACCCTGTACTGTCAACCTGAATGCAATCTATGCCCTGCATTCATCTCCCTTTCTCACAGTGGTTCATATGTGAATGTGTCTTGGGTCTTTTCTCATCATCCATTCCTTTCTCTTTTCTCTTGCTTCCTTCTCCTCTCACAGTCTCCTTTCTCTCATCCTGTCACTCCCTTCCTCTCTTACTTCAGCCCCTTTTTCTTCCTGCCTCACTCTAATGTTTGCTTTACTCTCATCCTCTTTCCCTTCCCCCCTCTGTCTTCTCCTCCTCTCTAAAGGATGTTCCCATGTTCAGGGTCACTGTCACCCCCTCAGTAGCTCTGTTGACCTTCAACCTCTTTACGACTGGGGTCAGCGCCTGTCGCCATGGTGTTTAACATCCCCGTGGGAGGCCATCCATGTACATGGGTATAGTGTACAATTCAAACATGCACATGCTCATTATTTATAATGTCAGAGGCATGCGATGTTGACCTTTTACATTCACTTTAATCTTCCACTCAGGTTACAAGTCAAGAAAGACAACAGTCGGAGTATCCCACAAACCTCCCCCACTGTTTGCTTCAACATCTTTTACTCATTCTTTTATCCAACCTCCCTCCATGAACGTTTCATTTTTTGTCCTTCCTCCTCTGTTGCCCTCCCTTCCTCTCCGTCTCCCTGTGGTCTAAACAGGTCTCTTTCTCTTTGGATGTTTGCCTCTCTGTGACTTTCAACTGCAGGCTATTGAGTTACACATCCACAATAGAAAGACATCCCACAATGACAATTATCCTGTGTAGCGATGGCTGTAACCTGTGCCTGGGAACCAAAGAAGAACATTTATGAAAACCGCTCTTCCTGCTGAAATAAAGAGCTCAGTGGCAGCATAAAGTAAACAGGCCAATTTCAGGTCTCGCCGTTTTCCTCTAAGTTAACAGCCTCAATTTCAAATCAAGTGAACATGAGGTGATTTTCTCTTTTACCTCCTCAGGGTAATGTTTAGAAGCATTTCCATTTTCTAATATATGCACATGTGGAATCTAATAAAAGAATTAGCACAAATTGCAAAGCTGTGCATAACAAACACACTTATCACACTCATGAACTTCACTTTTAAACTTTTAGATTAAAAGAAAATTTAGATTTTTAACCAAGCAATTTGTAAACAAAATACTTGTTGGGTTATAAAGTATTATGTCTGTTTAATAAAATCATCCCCCAGGTGGGTCATCTGTTTTGGTTTTAAACACATTATTGAGCTGCCTGTGTGAAACAGAGATATGCTTCAGTTTTAATCAGTGCAGCTGGCTACAGCAGTTGCTTAACACCCTCTCTTTTCCACACATAACTCAAAACATTTTTCTTTTTACATCATAGGACTTTTTCTTTGGATTTTTGCACGCAAGTATATGATTGTGTACTGGGATGTGTGTGTCTGTTAGTGCACATTAGTGCTGTGGCTGAACGGATCCAGTGTGTAGACCGACAGAGAACCCACAGCTGTTGCTGTTGTGCTGCTTTCGCTGCGTGGCCAGGGTACACAAGGTGTTCCTCTTGAGTGTGTCGTTATGTGCACTTCTTACAGTTTGGGGGTGCCTGTGTGTGTTTGCACTTGGCTCTGAGAGTGTATGCAGCATGTGTTTCCAGAGGGAGTGGGTGAGCTAGGGGAGGCCAAACACTCAATGGGCAAATGATACAAGTCCTGCACTCCTCCTCCATAAATTACCAGCTCATTACAGTAATGCAGCCCATTTAGCATAGGGAGAGGGGGAAGGAAAAGAGGGAGATGTAAGAAAGGATTGCAAAAAAAAAGTGTTTGGGGGTAGCAGGATCCATACAGGGCGCAGCAGATGAAGCATAAATGTCAAGAAAGAAAATGGGGTGAGGACAGGGGGAGGAAGAGGGGGAGGTAAGGTAGGAAAATAAGGAGGGAGAAAATAGGAGGAGAAGAGAGCGAAGGAGAAAAACAGAAGGGGAGGAGGAGGAAAAGACAGAGGGTTTTCTGTGATGTGTTTAAGGAGCTTTTCAATCTCAGCAGAAGTGCTTTTCATTAGGTTAAAATCTATCATCTATGCTGCTGCAGGAAAAAAAACAATGGGGAAATATTAATATAGATAGTGGCTACAGTAGGAGACAGAGATATAGACCCGGACAGAGTGAGAGAGTGGAGGAGAGAGAGGGAGGAGGGGAGAGAGAGAGAGAGAGAGAGAGAGAGAGAGAATGGGATGAGATGTAACAGTTGTAATTGAATAGTGAACTAGAGAGGGCCTGAGTGCAAGCACTGATTAATACAATTCAAATTGATTGCCTCCTAGTAGCTGTGAGAACATCTCATTCTGACTTTCATATTTGAATGTTCAGCATGTTCTCTGTGTGCATGAGTGCGTGTGAGAGAGAGTGTGTGAGTGTGTGTGTGAGAGTGTGTAACAGAGAGCAATTCTGAGGGGTAGGGAGATGGAGAGTGCCCTCTAGTGCTTTCTGCTTCTTTTACCCCACCTTTATACCTTGTTTTGTGTTCTTTTTCAAGTTTGTCCTTTCAGGTAGGCCCTTTACATTACTCTCAGTGGTTATCTACATATTGTAAGAATAGTTGGTTACATCCTACTTTTAGGAAAAGCCATCTGCTGCTTCTTATTTCTGTCCAGTATATAAAAAAAAAATCTTCAACACACTTGAAGACTACCCACTCTAGATATCCCATCACAGCAAACATAGAGTCTTAATTAGTTTTTGTCTGTTACTACATTGTACATGAGCAGTGTGGCATGCTCTGCTTACTGTCAATCAGGAAGAAATGCACGTCTCCACAGGGAAATAATCTCTCAAAAACGCGTTTTATAATCTTTATTGTTAGATCGACTACTTTTTATTTGGCATGCCTTTGATGGATAGAGCAGCAGTTAATTTCAGGCTGCAACTGACACTGCAAACAATGGAACATGTTAAGAATCAAATGACATCCGGCACTTAAAATGGCTGGAAAAATTTACAGTATATGTAGAAAGTGTTTACCATTTACACAATTTTCCTCCTAACTTTATCTTTCCGTCCATTTCTTTATATAACTTACAAAAATAGCGCAGGGGAAGCAGTACATAATCATATAGATATATGATATAGTAGATGTGGTGAAGATGGCTGAGGGGGGAGAGTCGAGTTTCATTTGCACCTCAGGGGTAATGAAGGATTTATAGTTGGGTGTGAAACAATCATTCACGTTATCGAGTCAGGCCCTGCGTTCAATTAGCAATAGCGTGTGTCTCACACTGATTCCCTCTGCCTGCGAGACAGGAATTCCAGTCAGCATTGTGAACACAGAAAGCTCAAGCTCTTTCTACTAAGACCCCCCACAATTCATCGCTATTCTACCTGCTTGCCAACAGTGGGCGGCCATTTAGACATCTGCCTGCGCCACACTTTTCAGAAACTATACAAGTTCTGCCTAGTAAGGCATATCCTCGACATACCGCAGGAAAAGAGGAAGGTTAGCGGAAAGTGAGAAAAGAAAAAAGAAACTGTGGTAAGAGAAGCAGTTTGAAGACAGAGTGAGAAAGACAGAAAGAGAGAAAATGAACTTCTAAAATCTTTGTCTCGAAGATTCGACTGTGGGACGAAAAGTTTCTCCTCCTCTGCACATCTGTCTCCCTCTGTCTGTCTGTTGTCAGTCTCTAATCTCTTTTTCTCACAATATGATAGATTCTCTGCAGGTACACCACATTAAAAAGGGTTGTCACTAACATTTTAAAGTAGTGCTATGTACTTTGATGTCTTCATCATATAAAAAGCTACGTGCTGATGATGTTGAGCAAATTATAAAAGGTTCATCCTTGCCTTCCTTGTACTTGTTTCATTACTTTTATAAACAGGCACGTGATTCAGGGTGAGATGTGACCAGATAAGTGCACTTTAATAATGTTTGGGCTATTAAATTCAGTGGTATAGCCTGAAGAAGCCCTGGGATCTTTGCCATCGGGTGACCACATGAGTTTGTTCTAATTTCAGTTCAAATAACCAAAGTTTTAAAAAAAAGACAAAATTACTTTACTTTTAATTATCTAAAAAATTCAAGGTGCCCCAGGGACTTTGAAAACCAGGTTAGTTCAGAGATATCCATGCTGAGGTACTAGAGGAAGTGGCCAGGAGGTATAATCCAAAAACACTTTTAGTGCTCTAAATGATCAGATTCATTATAAAGAGAAATGAAATGATCCTCACTTCACTTGAGAGATTTTGGCGAATTAGTTCACTCTAACATGAAATCTGACTACATGTTATGTGTGCATCTACTTTTTTCTTTTGTTTACTGATTATCAATCAATGCCTTTACATGTGGAGGTGAAGCTCAAATTAAACACAGAAGACACAACAAACACTAACACTTCTTTTAATTTTTGTCTTTTCCTCTCTTACTTCATTCCTTTCTTTCTCTCTCACACGCACACTCACACACATACACACAC
>NTHP01000608.1:656182-681775 GCA_003416845.1 Oplegnathus fasciatus
CCCCCCATCACAACATGTTATTTTGTGATACAAGATGCAATTATTCTCTTATTTATAAAGTGAGGGAGGGGTCAGGTGGAGGAAAAAGGACAGAGAGGCCAGGGGAAATCACTGTATTTTATAGCCACTTCAGGCAAGAGGTGGGGACAAAGCAGTCTATTGTTCTGGACAATAGGAACCTATTTTTTCCAACAGGCATGCTACACTTCAGAATGTACTTTGCATTTTATTTCCCTTCCCCTGGAAAGCACTTACTGCCTCTCACTTTAAAACGTATTATTATTAGTATTATTGTTATTATTATGATGTACTGAATTAAAAAACTGCACATCAACACCTAATGAATACTCCTCAACAGTAACAGAAGATACAGCTTTAGCAAAGCCCTTTCTACATAAATATACAGTATAGTTGTCCAAAATTTCCAAAAATGTGCGGTTTACCCCTCAAGAGACCCCTACAGGCAAGAATGAACAACTACATGTTAAATAGATGAGAACGTTTGGAGGTTAGGTGTCAAGTAGGTACAAACTGTGAGAGTGTGCGAGGTATTGATCTGGGCAGTTGATCAAACCCTTCATTTATTATGGAGAAACAGAGGAGAGGCCAAGGTTCCATACACATGAATGATTTAGAGAGCACCCCTGTGTACAGTATGTGTGAAATATGTGTCTGCGTGCCTGCAGAAAAAAGAAACAAAGGAAGAAAGAACCAGCTACCTGCGCAACTACAGTAACTTACTAAGAAACTTGTACAACCAACAAAAAGTATGTAGACAAACTGGCATGTGTACACACCAACCTTTAAAACCATATGAAAAAGGGGTCCTTGTGCTTGTCACAACTGTTCCTTTCAGTCTTTTATCCCTTTTGTACTGAAACCTGCTTCATACTTCCAAAGTAGCTTTTGTGTACAGCTTAACTGGTAATACAACAAGCGATATAGTATGTGGTCAACCAATGTAACACTGGATTTGATGGTCTAAGCCCCAAACATTTTATAAATTATAAAAGAAATAAATCTTGTATTTAATGAATACAACCTTCCTCACTGTGTTTAAGCCTGTAAACCCTCAAAACTCCAACCCTCCAATTAACTACTCTTAACTCTTTTGAGTCCTGAAGCTCAGAAAAAAAAGCTTCGCTAATGTAATGTGTACTCTGGACCAGTCGGCAGTGTTGGATGGACTGCTGCTCAATAGAACATAATGGCCAATTATCCTGCATGTGCGCTAATGGCCCACATTAACTGGCTGGAATCCGGGGGTGGGAAGTGGATTATTTAGTAAAACAATGTTTTCTACCCATCTGGAGTTGCGTTTGCACAGATGCAGGCAGTTTGGGGAATTGGTACACTGCAGCCTGCCCAGGTGAGGTTGAATCATTCATCAAACCGGAGCTGTGGACATTTACAAGACCAAGGTTTGCCTGCATTTTGCAGCATCATGCCTCAGAGCCCCGGCACGCAGGAGAGAAAATTTGCTGTGCAGTTCTGCAACATGCTGAAATCTTGCACAATCTACAACCATGTTTCTGTACTTTTGTAATGTGTTTCTATACTTTAGTATTGCTGTTAATGTTATTTTTTTACGAATTAATTTTGTTCTCAGGGACACAATTTCATTCTAAATCATTTGTCAAATTAAAATCAATCCTCAATTGAATAAGGTTGCTAGTTTTGTTTGTGCAAGTTTTTTATTAAACAATGTTGAAAACATAATTTGACACAGAACTATGTACTTGTACAAATAACTGCACTGACCTCAACATTTTGCAATATACAAAAATGTATATTCACTCAGACTTTTCTTCGCTTTATTCATTAGACTGTAATCTTGATCAGGACCAGTTAGCTTGACTACTGGTTACCTGGACTGCATTAGTCCCTTTTATATTTCATATTGGGGGTTTAAGGTCTTGACTTACATTATTTACATTCAACTTACATACGTAAGCAGAGTTCCTTGCCATAATGCAACTAGTCCAACTGGTATGACCTCATGTTACAAAAAATTGTGGGACGTATTTAATAGTGAATGTAAGCATTTTATACGCTTGCTGGAAGGTAGGAAAAGAAGAGAATGATGGAGGATGTTACTGCTCTTGCTTTCATCTGGGCATTTTACTGATTCTCCTCCATGATTGGAGAGAAGACAACACTCAGGCAGAGATTTTCAAGGAACCAAACGAACCCCAAAACTTGGCTACACTCCAGGTTGAATTCAGCTTTTTCCGTAACATAGACTTAGCATATTTAATAACATTACATTGGCCTACTTGATTAATTTCTTTGAATTTGTGAATTGTTTCAGAATTGTAAAAGTAAAATCTTAATTTCTATCTCAATCATTTTTTTGCCCCATGCTTGTTGTTGAAAAATTTTGGCAGAAGCAGCACCAACTCTGAATATAGCTATTACTTATTCTTTTCATTTCCTCCCACATATTGTTTATACATGCACACTCCTGCAGCAGATACCTGCTCACGTTTAAACACAAACACAAGGGTGCCAACAGCCAATACCACCTACACATACACACCTACTGTAGACCCTGTTCACCCTCTGCATCTCCCTTCGCAATCACCTCCACTGCAATTAATCAAAGCTTGTTCTTTTTCTTTCACGAGTTAAGCCTGTCACACTTACCTCTCACTCTTTCATCATCCCTTGCTTCTTAAGAGCCACGTGGCAGACAATATGAGGCCTGCGGGGGCGGCGATATGACACAACGTCGACAGAAAGTAGCGGCCGTGGTTTAAATCATACTGACATGTAGATTTATCACTGTTTAACTTGTCCAAAGTGTCTCCTCTAGTTGTTGCAGATCTGACTGTGCGAGCCGGTTGGCTTTCCTCGGGGAGGGCCCAAAGTCCCAGCCAAGCTCAGCTTAGTTCTGTTCTGTTCTGTTCATCTTAGTTCAGCACACAGTCACTGCTACAACATACCAACAATGTTGGCTACAACATACACAGACATAGAGCAAGTTCACTTCACAAAGGGTCATTTCCACTGCCAACACTTTTGAAGGACAGGTTCTTGAGCCTGACTCCAGATCTGTCACAATCATGATCATATTTGTAAGATGTGAACTTGAAATAAAATATTTGGTGGACACACTTTAATGATGATTTAGAAATGTGAGCTAGTAATGCTTTTACAAGTTATCAATGGTGGAAAAGTATGTACAGAAAATCCCATACAGAGCAATCGTTCCTCCTCTCAGTTACACAATATACAAGATTATACCTGTCCTTTGGAGGTTGTCCAACGGCAATCTGGGTACGTTTTAAATAAAGTGGATACAAGAAAATGTTAAGTTCCAACACTTTATCATAAAAAAAAACTGCAACTGGAATGCACCTATCATCTCAGACTCATGATACAGAACAGTGTAAGAAAACCCAAGAATTACATTTTCCTTTACAATACTCAATTATAAAAAACCCCATCTTTTTTAGGTCAACTGTAAAAAAAACGAAGCTACATTTTGTTTATGATATCCCTGCTCGCAATTTCATATACTTCTTTCTTTCCTGCCCTGTACCCTTATGGACACCACCATTTAATTATGTCTACAAAACACATGTTAAAAAATTATTGACTGAAAAAAGGGTGTCATTCAATGTCATTTAACATCTTTATACAATATTGTATTAAATAGTTGGCCTGGAACTTAAGTTTTGCCCAGGAACTAACCGTTCAGGGGCTGATTGAAGGTTTCTGAACTTGACCCTAGCTTTCCTGTTTTGTCTATAATGGCCTGGTTCATTACTGTTTCTCCATTTTGTATAAATGGCAATATAATGCAGAGACTTGTATGCAGCAGTTTCTAGCTACAAAGAATTCCAGATGCCATTGTTGTTAGGCCCCTGACAATCATGCATAATTCATCAAGAATGCAGAGCACCTCCTACAAACACACACAGTCAGTAACATACAGTCCATTTACTGTACATGTGAGCTCACATGCACACATGTATAAGTACTGCCATGCTCCAGTCTGATTGTGCATGATGGATGTGATGGTAAACTGAATCACATAGGGCCGCTGTGGAATGAACAGTGGTAGGAAAGAAAGCAGGGAAAAAATAATGAAATGAAAGTAAATAAAACCTGGCCCTGATGAGGAACAAAAAGCAGGACTGATACCAAGTCATGGTGGATAGAGTTTAGGGTAAGGTTACGTGGTATATGCCAAGTAAGGCCAAGGTGGCCTTGATTGAGAAGATTGACAAAAAAAATAAAAAACTTTGAAATGTTCTTGTCCGGTTAACTGGTTCTTAACCTTCCCCTTTCCCCAGGGCTTGCTCAGTCTATGTAAATTTGAAAATGTCACCGGTGGGAAGTATTAATTCCCACAATTTTGACAAAGTTGGACAAGGTGTTTTTAAGATACTGCTCATAACCCAAGGACAAATTAATAATGGGGTGCCCACCGTCCCTTTCAGCAATCAATGCAATTGTGAAACTGCCAGATCAAAGTGGAGACATGCATCATTCTCACATTTAATCAAAATCCAGTGAGTGGTGTCTGAGATATTGCAAGTGACGGATGTATAAACAAACAACCAGATGGAGACCAATTCGCAGTCCAAGACAGAGAGGGCCATTTGCCCACAGATACAAAGAGAAATGTGCATAGGCACAGTGAACCTTACAGCAGCGAGTGAGCAATTCAGAGATGGAAGGCAGCAGTGGAGGGAGGGGGGAGAAGGTAAGCAGCCTTGTTGCACGAGGCGACAGGGGGTCTGCCTTTAGATGGATGGGTCCCGGCTATTGATAAGGTCAGACCTCATTTGCGCCAGACCTTTTACATTTTGCGAAATGTTGGCCTGGCCATTGGACTGTCAGGAGCAATTCGTGCCTGTGAAAAATGGACTGGCTCATTGAAAACTGTGACTCCATTGTAAAAGCATGAGGCCCAGGCGCTGTGCTGCTACTGTAACTCGTCATATAAAACCCTACCAGCCCAGCCTCTGTCTATTTCAAATCTCCACTATAGTGCTTTCTACAATCTGGTAACTTGGCTTCTTTCTCTCCCCCTCCACATCATACCAACAGAAAACCATTGTCTTGATGTCAGGATTTTCTCGCTCCTATTTTCCCCAACATCACAGGTTCTCAGGTGCAACTCACCAGTTTTATTTTCAGCTCATTTATTGCTGTCTTCCTATTCTCTGATTATAGCACAGAAAAGGTGTGACAATCCCAGATGTCAGTAAAAACACACAAGACAAAAAAGAATAAAGAAACAATGGGCTTTTAGTTAAGTAAGAAAGGGTAAATTTAATTAACCTGACAAACAATCAGGCTTCCACAGCAAGCATAAGTCAAGATGCCCATGGACTATGTCATGGTCAAGGTCAAATAAGGCATAGAGTATCTGATGTGTAGCTGTAAGCGAGCACATCCATGTGGGTATTTATGTACGTGTGACACAGCGGCAGGCCTGTCTCTAGTAAGATCTGTCTCATAATGTAAATAGGGGTAGCATATTAACCTAGCAGGGGCAAAAGAACAAGGGGGAAGAAAAAAATGGTGTGCAATCAGAGAAGTGGGGTATATGGTCAGAGAGATGGCATCAGCCTACTCATCATTTAACCCTTACTGACCTAAAGACTCATTATTCTTGTGTCAAACTAAGTCAGCTACCATCATCGATGAAATGCTGCACTAACAAAATGTCCTGTACTGCATTTAGATATGTAAAACAGTGTTGTTACAGTGTGTATTTTACAGTATGCACACATGTATTTCACATTTTTAATATGATTAACATCACTCATTATATTTGCAGGTTTTCCAATTATATAACTTAAGGCAACTATGAAATTAGGCTTTACATTGAAGCAAATTTCTAATCTATGTCTTTCACAGAGCTTGTGTGGCCTGTACGACAAAGCTATGCCTAAGTGGTAATTCATTTACTTATGGAGGGAAACATTCAAGGACCATTAATTTATGCAGTAGATGCTTATATCAGCGTAAAGCATTTCCTAGACTGTCCAGCACACATTTCAGATGAGCCCGGCATCTAATTTGTTTAAAAACCAGCCGATCCATGTCAGCTTTTAATGTAAAATACAACCACTTTTGATTAAATTGGACTTTGTGCATCACAAACAACCCCATATATCAAAGAGTATAGGAATTCACTTTATTTCACTTTTTTTCATCCATTCATCATTAAAGTACATAAAAAGCTGACCCCTCCTACTCCTTTGAACAAGGACATAACTTGAGTCCAGAGGACTGTAACTCCCTACATTAAGACACCAATCTGGCAAAGCTCCAACACAGTAAAAACAGCTTCCATAAAATAACGCTACCATCAGTGTTTCAGATATGCAATCCAATTGCATCTCATCAGCCCACTGGTCACTTCCATAAAAGAGCGCTGTCTGCACTATTGCCCGAGTTCAGGGTTTATTCAACAGCATTTCTGAAGGATTTAAGACACAACAGATCAACTGGCTTCGCATTAGAAAATCCACCAGAGATGCTGTGCACCGAGCATCCACACACTAACAAGGTGAGTAAGGGGTTGGCCTGGCTTTGAGTGGAGGACATTTCAACCATATCCACCTTAATCAAAACTACAGATGTACTTTCAGCTCTAATATGCCTATTTAAAAAATATGCTGCTGCAGCAGCAGCACAGAGGGTAACGGTACATTGTCACAGATCAAAGCAGTGGCGGCCAACTGAAGGTAATGAGAGGGCCGCATGTTAAAAAAAACAAGGCACTGTAATGAGTTCTACAAAACAGATGAAAACGCTAAGGGCACCAGTGTTGTCTTTGATGCTGTATAGAGCTAGGTGTCTTGCCAGGTAGAGGAAAGTAAGTCCTGTAATCCCATCCACCATTGGCTGCAGACAGCTAGCGTGACTGAGGCTGATACAGACCTCAGGCTAATTGACATAACAGGCCAGATTGGTGTGTCTGCACGGCCTGGCCTTCCCATGTTTACATTGGAACTCACTCACCATTAGTCATTAGGGGCGCAAGGAAGAACCAAATTGAGCGAGACGGCACTGTCATGGATCCATGCAAACATCATATATACATGTATAAATATATTTGTTGTCAAAATCTTATTCTGACAAGAGCCAAAACACAAAATAAAGCCTCAGTGTTAGACATCCATGGTTTTGCTGTGAGGTATAAATTACCACCACACTGGTATGAGGCATAGGTTTACATACGGTTAAACAAACCACAGTGTGTTTGTTGTAGTGAACTGAGGCAAGGTTTTATCACCATGCTAAGGTAGTAACTGCAAGCCAAATAAAGTACCTGGTTGGGCGGAAAAAAAGAAAGAGGCCTTATCATACAGAGGACCAGCTAACCCCTCTGGTTTTAACCCCACCTGGGTTCTACCCTCTGGCACTTTGCTCACACTTTTCATGAAAACTGTATTAAAAATGCTACCAAGAGTGAAGCAATTAAATCCAGAAAAACTGTTGCCATTTAGGTAATCACATACAGGTGTTCTTCATGGCACCATTTGAAGTTAATTGTGCAAGAAAATAGGGGAGACAGTCATGGACAAAATTCTAGAAATGTAAGATTTCAAATCACATTATTGTAAACTGTATTCTACCAATTTTCATGTGAAATTATAAACGTTCTATCATCATGATTCTTATGTAGCTGAAGCTTAATTCAAGCAGTACAATCAAGTTTCCATTCAAAATGCTCTGAGAGAAATTCAATAACTATATAAAGGACAAAAAATAGCTGTGAGTAAGAACTACGGGTACAACACAGTGAGGTTCCTCTGTGCCTTCTGCACTGTTTCCTGTAGACTTGATATCATATACTTGCAGTGCACATATCATATCCTTGATTCTGACTGGCCATGATGATAATATTGCATCTCCCTTTCCAGGCTAATAGCCTGCTAGCTCTAGCTTTGGTGGCTGGCCGACCCTGACTGCTGCCATATCAGGCAGAGACCTCTGAGCTGAAATCAATAGCCGGTGCAGAGGATAGAGCTTGTTTGTCACCCTGTCCCTGGTCTGTCAGTCACCATCCTCCATGTCCTCCATCTGCTACAGCCATGTAACCTGGTTGATGGGCTGTCCATGAAAGAGCCCTTGGAAAGACAAAATGTCCGATAATTTTCTATTACGATGCTGCTAATTGCATCCATTAGCTCAAAAGGGAGGTAGGCTGTAAGACCTGTGGATGTAATTTAGCATGTTAGATGTGTGTATTTATATACAATATGGAGAATATAATATATTTCCGAGGCCTTCCCACAACAGTCATTTATAATATGCATTTGTGCTTATATTGATAAATGTATTCACTATAAAATAGCAGTTAGCACTATTTAAAGTTAGCGATCAACCTATTGTTGAGAAACACAAAACAAACATATTGTATATGGACAAGAAAAAAGTAAATTGCTATTGTTAAACAGTAAGGATTAACACATTGTATTATTCACCTGTAAATACAGACCACCTGTAAATTCCATTTATTACTCTTCATTAGAAAAAAATATGGTTATTTACTATAACCTAATTCTATACAGGCTAGTACAGGCTTAGCCATTGAACATGGTTCTATAGGATTAGCAATTAATATTTGTACTAGAGGTGTACAGAGACGTCATTATCTGTTCAACCAACAAAATTACCTGTCTCTGTATCTGTATTCGGATAGTAGACTGGACGTGGGTGTGGTTTATACCGGAAGTCACACTAAATCGGGCAAATGTTGTCTTTTTTAACCTAATATTCATTGGCAATGCAATTTTTGTGCCTTCTAAGCATAAAATTTAATTTTGGCATACAATTAATTATGAAATATATTTCCACATCCTCATACTGTACTTTTCATCTCTTATTTTTATTTTTAAGCAAACTACTGTAAGTTTTATGAACTGTCTGAACATCAAATTACTTTACAACAGCAATTACATAACAGTAATTTTATTTTATTCTACTGAACTAAGTTTGGATAGACTGCAAACCATCTGAATCCCACCAACACCCCTAAACTAGCTGGGGGACACTGACCAGTCAGTTTGAACTAGGAAAATGAAGTTTTATAAATCAAAGAAGTTGAAGTTGCTCTCCCTAGAGAGAGAGCAGATATCATGCAAGAAAGGACCCAGGGTTGGAATCGAACCTGGGCTGCTGCGATAAGGACTCAGCTTTAATGGTGTGCGCTACTCCACGTTTATTTCAATGTTTCGACTGTTTTTTTTAAATGTAGGAAATTAACACGTACAGTTAAAACCTGCAGGTTCTAAGCTTCATTATGATGTAAAGGTTGCGGGGGTTTGAAAGAAATCCAGCTGCCACACCAGGCTTTTGTCTTGCTATAGCTCCCGCACATAATGCCTCCTCCTCCTCCTCGATGCGAAAGTTTCCCTGAGTGATAGCCGGGAACGGTCAGCTCTCAGTCCACTGCCTGCTTTGCGCTGACTCTGTGAGGGCTACAGAATATAGCAATCACTTTTCAATAATATGTAGTAAATGAAACGACTAGTTAGTGAAATCAAAGTCCTACGTTGCAAACAGAATGGGCATTTTTATCTTGTGGCCTTCCACAATGATATGAATCGATTTGGAGAAACATAATGGCTGACACAGACATGTCAATCATGGCTTTTTCCCCCCAAATAATAACAAGCAACTTCGGGTAGAAGAATTATTTGTCGCATTATCTGTGCTTTCCTGAATAACGTATTCAGATTCGGGTACATCCCTACTTTGCACAGTACATCCATGAACTTCATTTTTGCATTCACATGCTCAAGCAACCACGATGAGCCCTATGAAGGCCCTTATCAAAGGACAAGGATCATCCTGCTCCTCATCCACAATGTCTGACTCATTACAGGGCTCTCCATGTGACGGTTATGTAACACACCAACATGGCAGGTCTACCACAAAACACATTTCAAACCCACTCACAGGAGTTGGGTAAAATGCACCAACTTTGGCCAGCATGTTGTGTAGCCAGCATTCTCACCAAAGGGAAGTATGCAAATATGAAAACCTGTACAAACAAAAAGTTACCAGGTGGATTCAATGGTCAGATAATGTGCTTTCACAGTAGTAGTAGTCTCTTTTTGTTCTTTTTAAAACTCCCAACTCTCTACTGCAATTGGTCAGTTCATGGAAAGTAAGTGAGTAGAGTTAATTTATATAAAGAAAGGGGGAAGTGTAGCACTTCTCTGTAAACTTGATTTTAACCTTAAGTGTCATAGGGTGGTTGCAGAAGGACAGCAGGCTCTTAAGAAAAGTCGCTGGTGCTCAGAGGTATTTGGAATTGGCTGCAGGCACTTTGAAAGAATTGATAAAAGCTAAAAAAAGACACTGCCCAACAGCTCGTTTGAAAGGGTGTCAAGAACCACCAGCAACTCCACTTATCACCGGATGCTGGCACCTCACTCCCTGTAGGAAATGTTTCAGCAGAGGGTGGTTGAAAACCAATCTCTCCTCAAACCCCACATTACAACAGATTTCTGGCACATGGCAATTGATAGTAGAACTTGACAGACTTCTCTTTAATAGAAGCTGCACAGAAGAGAGCACAGATCCAAATGGAAACAACTCTTCCCTCCTTCTGGAACCACTGAAACCTCTCTGTAGGCAGTGCTGCATTCACTTGATTTGGATTAACTCAGTGGGGGACTACTCTTGACGCACCTGCCAGCCCCTCTCAGGGTCCAGGCCTTGAGGAGCTGCCCCAGGTAAGGCACTGCACCTATAACACAGTTCACCTGAGAAAACCCTCCTTGATATTTGGGGATTGATCGAGGAAGCCAGTAGTAGCTGAGTCAACTGTGGCTTTCACACTGGAGGCAAAGGCTGAGGGCAAATGGTGTGAGTGTTAGAATATGCTCTTTTGTGACTTTTGAAGGTCAACCCAGCCATAAAAACAACATTCTGTAGATACAGGGAAAAATTTTGTTATTCAAACATGACAATGTGTAAGTTCTTCTTGACTATCTACTGCGTGTAGGTTGGGAACGACAAAGGCACATGATGTTAACCTCATGTAGAGGAATGATGGAGCATGATCTTCTGTGCCAGGCAGCATGTGAATGACATTATCATCCAAGAGTGGGTTAGTTGGTGGCCTTTCTTAAGTTGTGTTCAGAAAGTGAAGCTAATTTTCACCGTGGCTAAAACGCACAACTTTGACCGCTGGACATTTGTGCAGTCTGTGTCGATTAGCCCCAAACAGCCAATGTACAAACTGTACAGACGTAAGCTAGCTAGTGATCTCAGAACTCACCAGGATTTCTCTACAATGTCTCCCCTTTTTCCTCTCATCTTTGTATTAACAAATTCATTAAGCGTTGGAAAAAGCACAAATTTTTAACTTGCATCTAATTTCATCCACTCATATCTCTCCATTGACTTTGTATGCAACGCACCACCTCTAAAATTCACCTCGCATTTTGTCTGAACACACCTTTAGGAGCAGCCTCCAATGAGCTACAAAGGCCTAACTATGATTTGTTGAGATGAGTGGGAAAAACATACAGAGCCTCATTAGAGGGCAAAGCTTTTGTGAAATCAAACTGGGATGTCAGGTCAGTTGATAATTTTACAAGTGAGTGTCTGGCTCTGACAGAAGTGACGTGACCTTAACATATGTGGTGTTACAGTGGATTTCACTTTATCACACACACACACACACACAGCTGCTTGCAAGTGACTTAAATCATAAACCTTAACCCCTGCTATTACATAAGAGCCACGTTAGACCGTCATATACATTTTATGAATTTGTACAAATGTTTTATGGAACTGAGCTCTGAAGACAGAAAAACTGTGAGAACTGTAGGGAAGTGATCATTAAAATGTGACTTTGGATACTCCCAACACTGTATCATCTGAGTCATTTCAGTGTTTGTGTTTCTATCGCAGAGCACATGTGCAAACACTCAAACGACATGCACGCTCATGCATACACACACACAGAACTTGCCATGCTGCCTCTACTCAGAGCATATGGTGGATATTTAATATATTTTCCAAATGTCAGTGAAGCCTGTTCACAAGTGTCACCACTAAATCCCTGCTGGGATTTTTTAAAAAAAAGGGAAAAAAAGAAAAAGCAGAGTGAGCCAAATTAAACCAAATGCAGAGCTCACTCAGATACTAAACCACTTTCAACCTCACCATTTGGAGGAGACTATTAAGGGAAACAAGTCTGCAAGAGGTGGGGGAAAAAAACTATATTGATATGTACAACAAATGTGAATCAAGTGGAGCCTTTAAGGGTTTTTCCACTTCACTGCACATACACACACATACACACATACACACACACACACGTCTCCTTGCATGCATATAACATGAACATTCCATTCATTAACCCTCCAATTTCTCCAGTCACAAGAAACATTTCAATAAAGTATCTTAATTAACATGCATACCGATTAGAATGTCATGTTTCAGAATGGGCAGCAATCTGTCTTCCTGTCACTCTCTCCCTCACACACACACTCACACACACACACAAGCCTCCCAGCCAGTGACTTAATGGCTTTTTTCACCTGCACTTAGCAATGGACTATGGTCTGTGAATAATAAGTGGGAAGAAAGAGTAAAAAACAGGAGAGGGGGAGACAGAGTAAGAGTGAGAGCGAGAAAGAGATGTATTTCATGGTTTGACTGTCAATGTAAATGCCATATTCTATTGAGCATTTCATATCTCTGCCCCTATTTCCCTTAATTCTACTTTATTGATGCATGTACTGGGAGTATTTCTCTGGAAACAGCCAGGACTGATATTAATGGATGTTGTCTATGTAGACCTACTTTATAATTGACTGAATAGCAGGGGTAAATGGAGGCAGACACCGAAAACTCCATTACAACCTTTCTGACTTAACAATAGGGACACAAACACAACCCACTTTCAATGTATTTTCTCAATACGCGATACAGCCGACTTCACTTCACTCCAATACAACATAATGCCTTTTTTCTCGCTACATTTAAGGGTGTTGAAGAAAGAAAGACTGTGCATCTGTATATTTGTGAGTATGTATGCCTACATTCATCGCATTAGCCAGAGGCCAAGGCCACTCAGATTCTTCTGATTGTACTCAGAGGAGTGGAGAAATAGGTGTCGATAAAAATGCGTCTTATGCCACAATGGAGACGCGTTTGCTGCATTCCAATGGGGCTGCTTTGTTGAGCACCTGCGGCACAGCGCAGTCATACAGAGTGGAGAGGCACTCAAAACAATCGGCAGGCCCCTGGGTGTCACAAACATAATCTTTAGAGACAAAAGAGGAAAATACACATCCACAATTACAGCTAAGAAATGGAGTTTCATTGTCATTAGTGCTTGAAATACACTGCTAATGTCTGATCTCTTGTGTGGTGGAGTGACTGTACGTGCAGGCACGGTCATGTATGTCTCTCAAATGCAGCAGTTGAAAACACATGACAGTGTTTTCATACGAGAGCTACAATTTCCATCCCATAAACTGTGTTGAGACTGCAGATGGAAAAAAAATCGACTAAGTCATAGCCTATAACCAAACAATAAACAGAAAAACACAGAGCCAATGTTTACCTGAGCTCCCCTGGGCATGTCTATTGGCGTGAGACAGGATCCCGACTGCCATTTCGGTGAGCTTATAGCTCTGTAAGCCTGTGTATCTGTGTGGGTGTGTGTGCATGTAAAATCTCCCATGAGGTATAATGTAGACTAATAAGAAGTAATAAAGGTAATGTTGACCTTGTAATAGCTGGTTTCCTGCCAACCTGAGGGCCTGAAAGGCTGTCTTTGTGTGATACAGGGTGCTGTTTATGTAGATCACATGAAGGGTTAATTAAACCAAGACCAAAGAAGACCTTCAGTCAGACAGGATTTTGAAATGAAACACACAACATGACATGTTTAACTGGCTGGCATGTGAATGTTTAGGTCACATCTGGTGAGTAACAAGTTGTGTAGTATTGATTTGTACGAATGTTTACAACCCGTGCTTTCCTACAGATTTTTCAGACTTCTTAATACTCTATGTTGTTTGAGTGTCGTATCATCATCAGTTTACATCATTTTAATGTGAATGTTACATCATCCGATTTAACACTTAGGAATATAAAGCCATGCAATTACAAACAAACAAACAAACAAAAAAAGCTCAAAAGCTACAAATATATTTCACCATACATGCATTTCTCTTTTTACAGTCATTCGACAGTCATGCTCCACTGTGATAGCTGTAAATAGATTTTAATAACTTAACACATTTTGTCCCAAGAGAGTTTACAACTGACACTGAAATGGTGAACATGTTTAAGAACAAAAGACAATTAGTTTATTGCTGCATGCAATAAACTTTTTCCATTCCATGTCATTGTTAAAACTGTTATAGAATCCGTACCATTACACTTACTATTTGGCAAAATTAAAATGAATACTGCATTTCTTATGTTGCTATGCTTAGCAATTTCATACTGCAATTCAATGGTTTTGCTAATTAATAAGGTGTTTTGTTAATTAGCGCTGAACTAACAAACTTCTGCTCACACGAGACGCAGGGAACGGAGATATTAAACACATTCCATAACTTGGATTATGCAGACATATTGCGGATCTGAGGAGGAAAAATGGTGGCTGACCAACTCATTAAGCACCTTAAGAAATCTTGTCGTAACAAGTCTTGTGAGCTGCTATTTCACTAGTTACTTTTTCAAGAAAACAAGGAAGTAAAAAGGAGCAGTGGATGTCTATAAATTCAGAGGCAGCTGGCTTCTCTCGTGTTAACAGCTGATAGCGGTCATATTGGTACACTACTGTGTCAAGAAAACACCATCTGGCAATCATTAAAGACACTTGTATCATCGGCTTTGACCATGCTTTATTTAGCCGCTAATAGTTAAGTATGGGCAAAAGCAGGCAGATCACGATCCATTCTTAGCAGTGAATGGCAACATCACCTTGGAGCTTGGAAACTTGTGCGGCAGAAGCCTGGGAGTTTGCTGCACCAAGTTCGAACAAAGTAATCAAGTCTCTATCAAGACACTAGACGCTGCATACTAGCAATTACTGGCAGTAAAAGAATTCGAGGAATGGTCAGATGATGAAAAACTATAATATTATTAGCATCAAATAAAGCTTTGCTGTTTGTACTGGAGGCTGCATGATAACGAAGCAGAAAAGCAAGGTCGAGTTACGCTGTGATTTTTCGCTAAAGGTTACACGCCTCTACGGGACAATACAGCAGATGAATATTCTATCTGCAGAGGTAGGCAGCCTTGAAGCAGTGAACTCTAGCAGCAGAAATGTTCAAACACAATTCATTGTTTGCTCTCCCGAGCTCACCTTTTCATGCTTCATCTGATTCCACCCTGGTGTCTCTGTGGGCCCAACGCCACAGAGCCTAAACATAAGCTTTGAATGGCCTTGAAAGTAGAATGGAAAAGGGTTGGATCTACATAGCCCCTTCTCAGCCCTCCACATCGCACTCCTGGTCAAGATAAAACTTATGGATGAAGGAAGAAAAATTCCACTTTCAGATACTTATTGTTATACATTATATTATTACAATATAATAAGATAAGGTAAGATATTACTGCACAACAATTTCCCTCGGGATGAATAAGTAATATCTTATCTTAATATATTCTTATGTCTGTTTTGCAGAACTTACTTACTTCAAACTTACTCTAAAATCTACAAAGTGTACTTGTGCTTTAATTAGATGTATCTCACATTTTCAAGAATGTCCATAAACAGTCTTGAGAGAATGCTCCTTAACTTTTTGGGTTTCACCTGTGGATTTTAGGAAGTGATACTGTGAGTGTAACATCATTCAGTTAATCTCACTGAAATCAAATCTCTTTTGCGAGAAAGACCAGACTACAGCAGATACACACAAAAAACATCAGAAACATTCACAAACATCTCACAAAGGTCCAAAGTTAAAAGTTTAAAATCACCCAATGAAATGAGACGTTCAAGTTCTAAAATGTGTTGCATTTCATTCCATTCAAGGTAAGCAAATGCCCTTTAAGTCTTTGATTCTAAGGAGTCGGTGGTGTTTTAAATAGAGGGCAGTTTTAATTCCACTGCAGTGGGAATATCTTACTGAGAAATCTACTGTAAGCCTACATTTGTCCAGGCTTCACAGGATTAAGGAAGACATTAAACAAAAAAATGGATCCAGAAATGCAAGGTGTATAACCAACTGTGGATGTTTTGCAATAAAACAAGGACATATGTGTGTATATCTTCGTCTGACAGCCAGCCACAAAAGGACAAAAAAGTCGAAGCACAAGTTTATTCTAAAAATAAGGCAGTTTCTCAAGTGCTTACTACTATAATGCAAACACAACCAAACTATTCACTCGATAGAGAAACAGGTATAGATGTGTCTTGTACAAGAAAACAAAGAGATAGTAGTTAATTAAATGTAACTTGGCTAAAACTTAAGATGCAGTACTTTTAAAAGTATGTACTGACTCACTCCTTATTCAGCTTGACCTGGTGCTCTGCAATCTGGTTTTCTATGCGCCCATCTTTCTTTCACTCCACACTCTGTACGGCAGACACTAAGAATAAGCATATAAAGCCATGCACACACAACCAAACTCACTCGAGGATGACACATGAGCAAAAGCACAAACAGGCCTCCCCAAGTGTCTCCTTCCTGCGTCTGGGTGTCGGGCATATAATTGAGGGCTTACAATGCGCTCCCCTTCTGCTAAGCCTTGCTATCTATCAGGCCACACACTGCTCTCTCAAACTGCCCTCCCCACTGGTACATATCTGATTAGGGCTCCTCTGTAAATGAAGCTTTATGGGACAGGCCGATAACAGAAGGAGAGAGGATAGGAGGAGGAGAGGGAAAAGAAAGATTACAATATGTAAAGAGGAGACGAGGCGTGGACAGACTTGAGTACCAAACAAGAACACCAAGGTGGGGACAAGCGTGGAAGGAATGTGATACTACGATGAGGCAGAGAGGTAGAGTGAGGTCATGACATGTCGCCATGGCAGTATCAGATCTATTCAGTAACCATGTGACCACTCGAGATTTAGAATGGCTCCTAGCATTCTTAATTGAACCTAGTAATGTTTTACAGTAATTTTTTACTTCAGTTTAAAATGGCCTTGGCCAATCACAATATCTGAGCGGCTCCTTGATACAGATTCTTTCAAGTACAGTCAGCATATCAAAGGGGACATATGCTCCGTCTTGAAGCAATATTTCATTTTGATAGAGCATTTTAAAATTTCAATTAACTTTGAATGAATTCACACAGTTAATCATCCATTTTATATCACCCCCAGGAGTTTAATTAATGACTTTTCACCTGTTTTTCCATTTATTAACCTGAACTCATAAGCCAGGGCTACTCAACTGGTGGCCTTAAGTCATTTCAAATAGTCAGTCACTTTGATTTGTTTTGGGCAAGTAATTGAAAACAATATTAATCTATTCTATAAAAATTTAAGTGCCTTGAGATATTGTTCCAACTCATCCTGCCCTGTCAAAGTTAATAGCCAATGGATTTAAGATTTTGCTATGTACAAGTAGCTAGCTTTCCAGCCTTGTTCCCAGAAAAGCATTTGTCTGTTGGTGACAGACTGAGCAGTTCAAGACAACACACTACACAGCTGAACCTCATACAATTATTGTTAATTGTACTGTATGTTTATAATGAGCTTTACAATGTCATGAAATATTATTGGTTAGATATACTTCTATGGTCATTAACCAAAATTGATTCACCATCATGACTGGGCCTACCAAACATGCATCACTTGTTTAAATACAGTAATTATTTGTTAAATGGTTAAAAGTATGGAAACTAACATAGTAAATAAAAGAAGTAGGCCCTGACAAATTTCATTTTTATAATCTGGCCTCATCCTAAAATCAGCAGCCTTTATTTAGTCCATACCATGTATGGTAAATGTGTAAAATTTAATACTGGATGCTATTTTTTACGACGGCATCCAAAATAGCTCTTCTTACTTCTTTTACTACAGAGAGTTATGGCTTCAAGGTGGGGGCAACAACCTTACTGCCAATCCAACAATCCCATGCAGACCTGACACATTATACAAAACAGACACATGCTGAATGAAGCACATATGCTGTGTTGCAGTAAATCAGGGTTGTGCCAAGACAGAAACCCCTGCTGCCTTTTATGTTTAAAGAGCAGCGATTTACACATGCCTTTTATCATATAATCATGTACATACACACAAAAACACACACTAAGTATAATGGCAGGGGTTTTGCTCTGCTTTATCAGCGTCATTGATCAAATGATGAGGGGGAATAGCCAACACCCTGTGTGATACCATGGCTATTTGCCAGAGCTGCTGCTGAAACACGTTTAAGAGTCATGAACAAGGCCATTTAAACATGGCCGATGCATTATGTATTATAGCCATTCCCTGTCAACTGAATGATGTACAGTACTTTTGTCAAACAATGGAGTAACAGCAGGAGAAGACATCATATGGACAGAGAGGGGAAAAAAGAAATGAGAGTGAAGGAGTCAAAGAAACTGACTTCAGGAGCCAATGAAAAGTGAGGAGTGAGAAAAGAAGATGACAGATGATATTAGGAATCCAAATGAAAAGTGACCTTTAAGTACAAATAGATTTTGCATTTAGATACTCCAGTAACCTTCCTGTAAGCAGAGGAATCCTACAGAGATAAAGATGGGGATATTCTCTTGGACAGCGGCCACCAAGGTGGACTAAACCATGGCAACAATAGGAGGTAAATGACAGGTCAAAGGTAAGAACCAGCAGGAGGAAATGACATCAGCAGGAAGTATGAATAAACAGTGGGGGACAATCATCCAATACAAGCACTGACCTTGCAAGGGATTAGCAGTGGCATTATCTCTAAAATATACAGATGTAGAAAAATGAGCGAGGGGGTGACCTTCCAAAAAGAAAGTTTGTAATTTCAAGTTTTATGTTTGACTGAAAGGTAGACACATTATCTAAAACAATAGCATGTTGCTATTAACTTAGAGCAGACTGCTATTTCATTGCTAATTTTAAATCTAATTATTCAAACTGAATGAAAAGGACTTTGATTTGATCCCAGTCTTTTGCAAGTGATGGCCTCCAGAAATTGACATTTCGATGACTAAAGTGATATTTTAAGCTACATACAGTATATTGTATAAATGGGCTTTTTGCTTTTCATCTTTTATTGAACTGAAATTCGAATTGTTTATGTAAACACACGTAACACTCCCAAGCTGTTATTAGAAATCTGACCACATTTTCTGTCAAGTTATATTGTGATGGTCAAAGTTTTGCATGTTTTACATGTTTACAATTTTGACTACTTTGACTGCGAATTTTGTTTGTTTTGAAATTGGTGTAACAAATTTTGACAATGCAAGAATCTATCCTGATTTTGAATCCGACTCACTGAATGTGTCCTGAATGTGAACCTGAAACTGTCTCCTAAACACCTGTTACAATAAAGTAGGCTTATTGATAGCTAACTTAATTTGTTTTCACTTTGACAGTGTCATATAAGCATATAAAATGTTCATTCAAACAACAGTTTTGGTGTTATCCTTCGGTGTGCGGTTAATATTAGCTTAGCAATCGTTAGCTAATATACTTGTGGCCTTGGTACGAAGATCTTACACAAATAACACAGAAAAATGAAAACACTGGCAAAGAAGCAGTTATTTTAAGTTCAAGTAGTTACATGCACAGTTCTTCAGAGATTATAAGAAAAAGGTAACTGCCGGCCAGGCTTAAAAATAAAGCATTCTTTAAGCCTCATCATTGAAGAAGAAATCTCAATTGAAGAGCATGCCCTACAGCAAAAACAGCCCCTGGCAGTCTGGTGCTATTACATGCTGCTTCTGCTTTGTGTCTTTTTAAAAATCTAAAACTACAATATCTTACTAAAACAGCTACACTGAACATTTTGACTTGGTGGGCTTTGACTGACTTTAGACTACTGTGGCTTTATGCATTGCAGGCTCTTCTGTATTACTAACCATCAAGTCGATAAACCTTAGGAAAAATACTGAAGGCCCATTGTGATTACCAGTTGGATACTGACATTAAAAGGTATTTACAAATCAAAAGAGTGTAATCATGGTAACTTTTCTATGATGTGAATATGGCATTAGTCACACATGCTGGTGACATTTCTAGCAGTAACACTTGATTATCTAAACGCTTGTGGCTCGTTCATTTGCACAATTGAACCGTTTAGTTGGGCTTTCCAACAACATGGTATCGAGACACTTAGCCTTGGCAGACTTGGAGTAGGCTATTATCAGCTGCTTTGATTTCTTTTACATCTATACTTAGTCACCGGTGTTCCTGTAAGTTCGGCAGTAGCAGGATAGTAGCTTGGCTGTTCTTCTGCAGGTTGGTCTGTAGTAAACCAGCTTTGTTAGAAACATGGAAAATGTTCTTAAACACAAACATACACACATTAACAATTATCATAATCTACTTTTTACTTTAATAGTAGTACATACAGTGTATGATGTTGTTATCTCAAATGCTGAATCATTTAACAATGTTTATGTAAAATGTGATATTTGTCTTGAGATCTTAAAGGAAGCTCTCACCTGGGGTATATAAATTATCTTTATTTGAATAAACTTCCGAGGACCTTCACGTTACTGCAACATCTTTCAGACAATGCCACCATTTTGCAGGGTTTTTGTAACTGTATGTAATGCTGCAGAAATGCTGAAAAGTCACAAAAATATCAAATCTAAACTAAAATTTTTAGAAGACAAAAGACGAAGAAACCAATAAAAGTAGAGCAGCAGCAGTGGTAATACAGTACGGGGCCACAAGGATGAAAAATAAATAAAGAGCTCTTATGCACAGTAAGTGGGCATCTCCCTGAAGGGCTCCACTAAACATTATCAGAATGAGCCAGAACTAACTATAGGCCCCACAGCAGGGTGCTTTAACTATTAAACACTCCCAAATCTGGTAACCAACACACATCAACACCCACGTAGCCTACAGGACAGCTCCATTCACACCTGAGAGAGATGAGGAGGAGGAAGATGAGGGAAAAGGGACAGAGTAAGCGAGTAAGACAGTGAGGGAGAGGAAGGAAGGAGGGCGGCAATGCACAAGAAAATAAAAGGAGATAACCACAGAGAGAAAGAGAATCCTCGAAGTCATTATAGCAATACTGAGCATTTTACACCTGTCCACGGGCTGTATCAGTACTATTTGGAGGCAATGGTACAGTAGATGTGATGCTGCCTCTAGAGAAATACTTGTCATATCTAGACACACACATACACACACCCCCCACACACACACACACACCCACACAGAGTGGAACTAATAAGAAAAATAAGAAAATGCAATGTCTCACTTCTATAAACAAAAACCTTATAGCCAGCAATAACAACAGAGACATCTTCTCCAACTTACACAGCTTGGTGTTATTGAGTCCCACGGGCACACTTAAAGCACGCTGTTATTGGGAACTACAGGGCTGAGATGATGGCAAGAGAGAGAGAGAGAGAGAGAGGAAGAGATAGAAGGAAGAGAGATAGAACAAATGGACCATTTATATCAAAGCTTCATAAACACACATGGGGCCTCTTGTTACTAAAGCTACCTCTATCTAGAACCGAATCATTATAGTCTTCCCGCAGCTCATAGATACATGATTACATCCTTTGGCACCATGTACACACACGCACACACAGACACACACACACCTTTGTAGAAAGGGACACATACAAGTGTGTACACAGAGACAAACACACATTAACATATAAAATTGTACATAAACACACACACCCAAGTCATTTCAATCCTTCTTCTCCATAGAGTTAAGCCTAAAATAGCAGAGGCTTAAGCATTTTTTTTCCTCAGAAGTTACGGCAAAGTGTGTGTGCTGAAATTTGATAGTGTAAGTGAAGGAAGATATTAGCATGAGCTCAAAAGTGCATCTATAATATGTGTGTACTGCCTGTGTGATTGCGCTTGCGTCTGTGTGTGTAAATGCAAACGGGGCTTGCCTGGCTGTAATCCCCGAAGCAAGAGTGTGTGTGTGTGTGTGTGTGTGTGTGTGTTTGTTCGTAAGTGAGTGAGAGAGAGAAAGTTAGTGTGTGACTGTGTTTGTGTGTGACCAGTAAGATGGTAGACAGCGTAAGCCCCAGCCTTCACAGCTTAAGCCCCCCTCACTTTTCTCCCCCATAAGGCAAACAGTGGATAGACCACAGGGCTTAGCTGGAGAAAGAGGAGGAGAGGACAATATATGGAAACTAATTCAATTTCAGCCTCTTTGCGCTGCTCCCCAATCTGCAAATACCACCACAGGCTGATGTAAGGAAATGGAAATCTCGACTTATATACTCAACTACACACTATGAAGAATCTGTAGATTGGAACCCTATGGAAGTGTACTTATGCACTTGAGCAGCGGTCATCCAGTTAAATGCCTTCCCTCTGTGGAGGTCCCTCCTTACCCGTCACCCTCTCCATTTTCCTGTATATCATCTAATGAACTTTCCAAACTTGCAAATGGTGGGAAAATGGCCATCCTTCTTATTCTCTAAAGAAAGGCTCCTTTGCCGTTTCCATGGCTGGAGCCAAAGGCAAACTTTTTTTCTGATAGAAACATTCTTAACTTACTTTTAGGGTTTTACATATTGCTTTTTTAAAGATGAATTCTGACACTGATTTGTAAAAAAGGAAACGAGTGTGTTTTATGCTCCCTATGTCTCAAGTTTAGCTGACAAGACAGTTGATTGGCTATATTAATAACCAATTGATTGTTTCAGTCATGTTTTAAGCAAACATGCCAAACATTCTGTGGTTTCAGTTTTGAAAAAGTGAGGATTCGCTGCTTTTCTGAGTTTTATATCACTGTGAATTGAACATCTTTGGGTTTTGGACTGTTGGTTGGACAAAACAAGACATCTGAAGACATCAACTGGGGAAATTGTGGTGGGCTTTTTCTTGGCAATTCATAGACTAAATGTTTAATTGATGAATAAAGAAAATAACAGGTGGATTAACTGATCGTGAAATGAACGGTTAGTTGCAGACCTTGATAACACAGAGCAAATATTAGCACCCTATGCTTCAGCATCCAGGTGGTCTTACAGCAGTACTGAAGTCCAGCTCTGAGCTTGGTGTAATGCTGGTTGTTTTCCCCACGGCTCAGGCACTCTCATTGATTTGCAGAGATAATAACCCACTTTATGAGTCTTTGCCCTCACCACGTCCAGTAGCACTCTGCAACATATGTTACTCTCTCCCTCTCTCTGTCCCACTGTCTCTCCAACCCCTCAAGGAGAAAACACACAGCTTATGAATTTTCCTAGCAGGTGCTATTTCTGTGTACCACTGCTCCATTGGTTTTTAGGGTCTTGGCATGATATGGAAAAGGGTCATGGAAGTTGGCCTGTGGGCTTTGCTTGCTCTGGTTCCATTGTTTTATGCTTAATGGAATTGATGTCAGGAGAATCGTGCCTGGGTGCTCCTGTCAAGTTGTGTTCTGATGGTTACGCTCTTCAACATTTAAATCGCCAGGTGAATAAAAAATTATTATAACTCTCCACGACCAAGGACCAAGGAGATTTAACCCAATAATATACTGATAATCCCTGACTATTAAGCAATAGTACTGATTTTGTACTCTCAAGAAAAATCAACTGTGATAAAATAACCTAATGTGACTCTTTTATACTTCTCCATAGTACATGTATATCACCATTTCTCAATCAATTTATAAATAAATAGTGAATAGTATATAAATAGTAGAAAGAGTAAAAATGGTAATAATAATAGTTGTATTGTCCTATGAATTGCTTTCAACATACTTACAGATGCATCTTGTAGTTCCTAAAATATAGTTCCTAAAAATCAGTTCCCCCATGGCAAGAGCCGTAGCATGATTTTTGTTGGTCCCTAAGCTGGATTCAAACAATAAAGCACTATTGGTCATGAACATTAACGGACTTACTCACTACACACATGCACAAACACATATACTCACAGTGGTAATATGGAAAAAGATTGTCTACTGACTTCCTCCCCTCTGCAGCCCGCATAAATCTGCTGTACTGCTTTGCGCATTTTAATCGACTGCTTTAAGAGTTACATTATTTACCTACTGAATGCCAGACAGAGAGGAGCAAACAAGCTATTACACTATCTAAGTTTACATCACATTATGTTTCACAGGACTTAGACTGTAGGTGGTGAATAACTGCTTAGTAAACAAACAAGATGGAGGGAAAACACACACACACATGCTCAAGGAGAAACAGAGATGTGAAAAAGAAAGAGATAGAAGTTGATGTATGAGAACAGCCAGCGCAACAAAGCTACAGCCTTGTACATCGTTACCATATCACCGTGAGGTTTGATCATGCCACGTGTAAATACGATGATTGATCATCTCATTTAAGTCCTCCTCACTTTTCTTTATTGCAGTGATTCCAATATTGTGTGATATTTCAAAAATGGCACCATTCCATGCAACCATGGCTTGCAAGAATAGATATTGTGCTGAAGGGTTTGACATGTACATTAATCCCACAAATAGTGCAGAATAATAAAAAGTGAATACTGGCTTAAGGTTAAAAGCTAGCACAGTAACTACTGAGCTTAGAGTATACCCTAATGGCCTCATCATACTGTATATGGGAGCATAACAATCACATGTCATAGTTCATTGTCGGTAAGATAGTCACCATGCTGTTTCAGCTGCTTTTATGCTAAGTAACCTCACCTTGTAAAAAGCACTATGATACTCTGGGGAGTGAGTGTGTATCAAAATTTCCCCAGCGGCAAGGGAAACCTGTTAAAGTACACAAAAGCTCACACAAAGGCATGTAAACAAGCACAGAGTCACACAAATGCACACACATCAGTAAAGACGCACACACGCAGCCATACTTCATTCTTGAGGTTCTGCTCAAGGGGAGGGGCAGGGAAGCCCCATCTATCAACGTTCAGTACATTTAGACTAAAGCGCCTCAGATGAAAGCGAGAGAGCTGAGAGATGAATGGAAAGAGGGATGAGAGGGGAAAAGAGGAGGAAGGGGTTTGGTGTTGGAACATAGCAGGGGGAAAAAGGGGAGGAAAAATGTAGATGCATGTTAACTATGTGAGAGCTATGAGGGGGGTGATCAAATAAGAGAATAAGACACAAAAAATTGAATGACAACAATAATCTCACAAGCTGACACATGGGTAAATACAGATGGACATAACAATGAAATGCACAATTTGAGTAGCTCAGTCCTTCTTATACAACAACACAACACAATCACAACAGTCTGGAAGATGGGCTGTCATTGTCAAGATTTCTTATTAGGTGCAATATAGTTGCAAAGTATGTGGAGACTCTTGTTCAGAAAGTATTTTCCCCACTTTTAATCCCAATGTTCCCATCAGTTATATCCTTAATATTCCACAAGAGTCACAAGAGTTATGTTATGCTATTAGTTTTAATTATTCCAACTTTGCTTCTATTTTTTCAGTTCATTTGGTATGGTGGAAGGCTCTAAATGGTAAATAGCATGCTTTTCTACCTTAATGGACAAAGCACTTTACAATTTCATTCACCCATTCACACACACACACACACA
>NTHP01000608.1:682316-694120 GCA_003416845.1 Oplegnathus fasciatus
ACACACACACACACACACACACACACACACACACGGCTTTCGAGGGCTTCAGAGTCTTGCCAGGGGAAGGGGAGCCAGGGATCAAACAGCCAACCCTGTAATGAGCGAACGACCCGCTCTACCTCCTGAGCCACAGCCGCTCGATACCCATGAACCTCAGCTGCCATTGCTATGGAGAAGAAGCCAGTCTGAAGCACAAATCAGAGATGTGGCAAATTCAAAATATGCCATAGTTGTAATTGGGAACTATACAGTACACTACGCTATAGATGCGGGACAAAATTGGCAGAGACCTTTAAAGTAAACTTATTTAAACTGCTGAATGTATTATCGGGTTTAGCTTGAAGTCCACTTGCTGTTGGCAGCACACACACAACAGTAGAATTTGTTGTTTGTTGTTTGAAAGTGCTCATATTCTGTACTGATGATTTCATGCCCATCTAAGACATGGAAGTGCTCAAAATGCCAGTCACCTGACACTGTCTATGCAAAAAATGAATAGGACTTTGACTTCCAACAGTCTGGAAGCCTGAAATAATCCCTCCCACTTTGCAACTCTATAGCAGCTCTGCTTGAAGTCCTCAAATGCAGACCAAAGGTGCTCCTTTTTCTCTCACTCATACATAGTCTCCCACAGGTGTCTCGCTCGATCTTGTATTCGCACAGATGTACACAGGAGGCCATGACTGACAAGGTAAGGGATCGTTGGGAGGCGTGCGGGTGAAAGAGGAGAATTACCATATGTAAAGAACGGAGGTGCCGAGGTCTTTCTTTTTGTCTCCGGATAAAGCAGGTGGGCTACGAGGGACAAGATAAGCGCAGGTAGATGTACACACTCACAGTGCAGACACACACAAATGGATGCATATGAATGCAAAACACACACACACACACACACACACACGTAAGAACAAAAGACGCACAGGGACAATGAGTGCAAGAGTGAGAAGGGACAAGGAGGTATCACTGTCTATCCAGGTGAAGATACAGTATGGGCCAGCGCCCATGTATGGGTCGCTCAGTGAGGATGACAGTGGTGGTGTATAGATCTGATTAGCACTGGGAGCAAGGCTGAGTAGCGTTTCTCATCAAGATCAGCTTTCAAACCAATGTTATAATGGCACTTTTATTTCTGCTGGGGAGATGGGCAAACTGAGACCACGCTGTCTGTATGCCTATGGAAATAAGGAACTTAGGTGGTCTTCCTTTTTATGTTGTTATACCATGTGGGAATAACTGGAAGAGAAGGCAAAGATGTATTGTTTTTAAATGTTATTTCCTTTAACAAGACTTCCATCACGTTATCTCAAACTATTTCAATTGGCCCCTCCAGCTCATGAGATGTTGAGAGGCCTGTTTTTCTTTCTTTTTTTTCTAAAGAGATAAGCACGTCACATGGGAGTTTTGATTTTTACAAACTCAACAACACAGTCAATCTGTATCAAGACCACAACATCTCCAATTCAGACTATCGCCACTTTAACTACTGTAGCAGGGCATTTAAATATATAATTGCTGAATGTGTTGGAAAGCGTCTTTGCAACCCTGGAAGCCTGGAAGTGGCAGTGATAAGTGGGCACTCTGTAGATTAGGGGTTCTTACACAAAGGGTCAGGACTGAAATTGCTCAAAGGCCTGCAGCTGGAGGGTCCCCATATGAAAAGATGAGTTATATTATCTAAATAACCTTGGGTCCCAGGGTAATACTAAATGTATTACATATGGACCCCTATTTTTGAGTCCAAGAACTACAGAGTACTCCTGGTGTCTGATCAGATGAGAGTATACTTCATACACTGTTTCTGGACACCCTTGACCACACTTCAGTAGAGTTAATAGTTATAGAAATATAATTAGCAATATAATTAATTGATATAAATGTCAATTAAATTAAAGTTTATTCACTTTTCTTATTTTTGTTTCCTTTGGTAGTGGGGATGCACTGTACTTTCTGCACGTACATTTTCTGCCTCTTAAGCTGATGTTGGTTTATTTGCACATGTCACAGTGTTGATACATGTGTTTGCACGTGAACCTGTGTGAGTGTGGTGGGCGTTAATAGCTTTTGAAAATGTCAGGGAGACAAACAAAAATGCCTGAAAAGTGAGAAAACACAACGTGCGCAAAAAGATTAAGTATCACAAAGAAACCAGAGTGTGGAATGAAAGACGGAGGAAATCTGAACGGAATGCTTTTAGAGGTTTTGACAAAATCTTTCATTAGCGTGACCATTATTCATCATCAATCATTAGCTACAGGTGTGAAAAACCAGCTACTGAAATGCATAAATCTCGTGAAATATGTAAATCAAAGAATCCAGGTGTTTAACAAGTCTCTATAATGTCTTGAATACAACCAAAATGTTATTTAAGCTAATGAGTTTTCATGTTCTTTGATGAATGAGAGAGAAGTCTTGGAAGTTTTTTTTCTTCACAGCACTAATAGGGCTTTCAGTAAGATCATTACGCCAAAAAAACCTCTATCCATGCCTTTTCCATTTGTTTCCTCTTCCTCACAAAATAATCTCCAAAACCATCTGCACTGGGAGTAAAATTACATGTTGCCTAGCTCTCTCTTTCTGTCATCTAAACCTGCCTTTATGTCTCTGTCTGTCCTCAAAGCTCCAATAAAATCACACAGGAAGTGAAAGCTGGGAGGAAAAAACAGAACACTCAAACGTAAGAGGCTTGTGGACATCTCAAATGCACTCAGAGAGGCCATTAATAAAAATAATTAGCACAGGAGATGGGCGGAAAAAAATGGGGGCCAGCTTGGCTGATGTAAAATCTCATTTCTGTTATTTAATTTATCAGAGACTGAAGCAGGAAATCCACCAATCATTTTGTTAGAACACAGAGCTCCTACAACAGGCATCTCTATCCTGGAAGGACATACACGTACACACATACATAAATACACACAGATCTCATCATCAGCCAAAGGGGGCCCGAGGGGTCATTAGTGAAGGAAGAAGATCAGATATCACCAATTCATCTTGGTCAAAATGATTAGAGAGGCACACAGAGAGAGGGGGATATATAGGGGGTGGTTGTGTGCATTCCTGGTTTAATGTACTATTGTGATCTTGGAGTCATTAATCAAACACCAGCAGACACACGCCCACAAAACGTTTCACACACACTCACACACAGTTAAGGTTCAGGTTCAGAGAGGTCAAGGTGCTTATTGTCACTGTAACTCACAGAAGTCAGCAGCAAACTGCAGCTCATGTTGGAGAGTAATAATTTAAGTCTACACTCTGTGGCAACACGCAGGACATAATCACAACTTTGTTGGGGAAACCTCTGATAATTAGAGCCTGGCATTAAACCTTTTTTCCACATCTGTTGTCACTACTTAGTAAAACCACAACAGGATGGCAAAAAAAAGTCGTAGCATACAGAGGCAATTCTAGTAGAGTCATCCAAAGTTTATAGTAGTCAGCTACGTCAGAAAAGTAGCCCATAGCTGGAGCTGTTAATTGCTAACTGTCTGTTACCCCATTCAGAATAATATAATGATGTGGCTTGCCGATAAATCTGATGTCGTCCGATTCACTTCTTTGACAGTTGCTCACTGGTCGCATACGCCAAGACCAATTTTCAAGCTTCCACTAGAGTCCATCTCCGGCCGAGCCAGTTGAGAGCATGCACGTTAAGAGACTTCCTCTGGCCAAGCGAGCTGACTTTCTGTTGGTTGCCCACACAAATGAATGGGATAAGAGGCTCTTCCAGACTTTGCATATTTTATTTGACAGAATGCATCAAACTCTGATTAAATTCTGAGTCATTTTGGGGTGACACTCAGAAAAATGTATTCACCATTTTTCACACACTTTTGTAATGACTGTGTATGGGGAAAAAGTCTTTTTGGGCCAGTGTGCATCACATCATCCTGCTATACCTGTGGAGTGTGGCCACTATGCCAGAATTGCCTCACATCACTGTTCCTGCTCCAGTTTTGGTGCACAGGGGTTCTTTTGTAGATGAGAGTTTAGTTTCAGTTTGCAGACATTGCAGACAGAGAGTGTTAATCAATTGGGCAAGCAACAACTGAAACAGTAATAAGTCCCTGTATGGAAAGGTATAATACAGCATCATACAAGTCAAGTTCATGTGCACATCCCAGTATCACAAGCAATGTCTCAATGGGCTTTACAGGCCCACACAAAAACAGCTCCCGACCCAGCTTAAGCTCTCTAAGCTCTCCAGAAAACACCATGGGACTAACAAGCAGAAGGCTCATTTGTCTCCTATCTCAGTTGTCCCTTTGTGCAGATTTCAATAGGCTAATCATTCAGACAACAGCAAGTTAAAACTAAAGCAATATTATCCAACACGGAAAACAGGAATGAAGCCTAACCATCAAAAGCACAGGCTACTTACTTTCTTAAGTTCAACAGTAAAATAAACTAATTTTAGGTAGCCGACTTATTAAAACTCCATGGGACAAACAAGCAGGAGACCCGTATCTCATTAGTCCCTTTGTGCAGTTCTGAATAGGTGATTTTGAAAAGGCAATTCATTCAGACAATGGCGAGTTCACATAATATAAAAGAAAGCGAAAACAGGCACAAACCCTAGCTATTGAAAGTACATGGCACTTAAATCACAAGTCAAATTAAACTTACCTTAACAATCAAAATCAAATAAACACGTTTCATCCCACTTCGAGCACAATGCGGATTGTGGGCATTTTGACTTGCAAAGATGACTGGAAATAAAATACGTGACAAAAAAGAATTGTGTTGTATCGAGTACCTCTTGAAAAAAGTAGCCACCCAAAAACAGCAATCGGCTACACAGCCGATAGCTGTCATTTGTGGAAGTCCCAGAGTACACACATACACACACAAACACACACGCATAAAAAGGCATGGCAACAACTAAACAGACAAACACTGCCACACAGGGAATCAAATAATTAATGCAAACAGTGTTAGTCAGCATTGCACTCTTGATGCTTCAGTACTGAAGTACTCCAACTGTGCAGTGTAGTGTAGCTGATAAAAGACTCAAATATTCTGCAAAACCCAGAGCCAAATGTTCTGCGGCTCACTCGGATCAATTTTGAAAATTTCTACTTAAAGTTAGACATCTAACTACAATATGAACATATATGAACTGCACCAAGGAGATCCAACGAACATTACTTTATTCTGTGGGAAACTTTTCAATAATATTTTTACTGTTTGCAAGTCTCGTTGGGGGCGAGTCGTAAAATCAAATGAGTCCTGAATCATGGTAGTGACTGTGGGTAATAATGGTTATGATAATAATGTTGGAGGTTGACTGCAACAAAGGGACAGTGATTGAAAGTATCCTACCGTGGTCTGTGATTTTACAAGACACAAGATAGAGCTCCTTCAGACTTCTCCCCTCCTTGGCGATGATTTCCACACACCTACAGAGAGACACAGAGAAAGAGCAAATGTTTAGTGCATCACCCGAGGCATCTGTGTTCTGTATATTGCGTTCCACTTGTGCTTGAAGGCAATTTTGACCTGTCTCAAAAACACTGAAATAAATGCGCACACACAGCAGCTTTCTTCCTCTGAAACTCCCACTGTACATGCACACACACACACACACACACACACACAGGATTATTCCACAGTAAAGGTTAAACAGTACAGCTGCAGGGTCATAACTGTTCGCATATCCTGCCTCTGCTTCTTTTAACACACACATTAATAATTAAACACCTGATCTGATTAAAGAAGCATGCACTAACATAGCGGGAGTATACTATGTGTGTATTTGTGCATGTGAGTGTGTGCATTGACACACACACATATATAGTAAGCTTGCTAACTTCAAAGAGGGATATCTGCATTCAGCCCAGTGCCTGAGCCCAAAGGACCTACAGAGTGAGTGTGAGTGTGAGTGTGAGTGTGAGAGAGAGAGAGAGAGAGAGAGAGAGAGAGAGAGAGAGAGAATACACTAGGGAGAGGGCCAAGGGGAAGATCAGAGTATCTGTATCAAATGATTCTCTTTAAATGCCTCTAATGAGAGGAGTGTGTGCAACAACTAGATTTTGATCAACGCATTTGACCTATTAACCTTCAGGAGAAACTGTTTTGATCTTCATACTGGCGTTCTATCATGAATATTTATAAGACAAAAAAGACACACACACACACACACACACACACACACACACACACACACACTGTACAGCCCTTGCGTTAATGTGAAAGCAAAGGTGAAAAAAAATGTGATGCTGAGCTGTCTTCTATCATTGATCTTCCTGTAAAAGTGAAACAAGGAACAATATTGAGTTCTAGTGCTCACTAAGAATGTGCACGGAGCTCGTATACTTTCATGCAGTAAGACAACTGAGAAAATGCATTGCTCATATTCACTCACTATCCGCTGGCTTATCTCACCATAGGCTAAGCGTGATGAGCGAGGACTCGTTGAGAGAATCTGAGCGTGTTTTCTTTCATGTTTCTTTTATGCCACATTCTCACCATCTAGCAAACAGGAGTGAAAATAGGATGCAGATCAACGGGGAATTCAGAGCGGCAAAAAATTTCCTCTTGAACAAAACATGATTTGTAAGCTTGTGTGTTTTTGCTCCGGGATTCATTTAAGGTGACACAATTCGTGGATGTGACTCGATGTGTGACATATCACACTGTAGGATCAAGGAGGAAAAGATGTTAGTGAGAGAAAAGTTAAAATGTGTGTCATATTTCTAAAATCCTTATTTTTGACTGGAGCCAGAGCTGTTAAAATGTGCACTGCCCTGTCTGCTTTAGTTCACTGGGCTGCATCTTCATATTTCACCTTTTCTATTAAATTTCTGCGAGTCTCTTCATGTTATCAGGTTGTACTTTTCCTGCCTTTTCATTGTCTTCTCACCTCTCCCTGTTTATTTTTCTCTCTTTCTCTATCCCGCCCTTCTTCCTTTCTCCATCTTCCACTCTTTCTCTCCCTCTATGGCCCATTCTTAGATGTGGATAAGAAAAACTCCACTCTTGAAAATAGAAAAAGACCTGTTGCAATCGGTCATTCCTGACCCAACCTTGTGCTGTGGACAGCCTTAGATTAGATTCAGTTAAGCCAGCAGGGTCGCAATATCGTGGTATGTGTCTTGGGGCTATGACATTAGAGCTGCTAATGAATGAATGCAGTGGGAAGAGTCGGTGAAAAAACAGAGAAAAAAAAGAAAGTAGCGATTCGGGGATGCAGTGACGAAGGCCGAGGCGGAGTGCATCCTGTGGGAGCTTGTTACACTGTGCCCAGGTCCCTGGGGTCAGAGCAAAAGCAATTAGATCCGACATCAATGAATGAAGGAGGGAGTGAGGAGAGATGGAAAGCGAGTACAGCAGGAAACAGAGTGAGTAGAAATCTCTATACAGTAGCTAGAGGTTGAACAGAGACAGAGGGGGTACATCATGGGAGACCAACAGAGCTAAGGGAACAAGTGAGAAAAAGTAGAAAGCTTAAGGGGCCATTAATAAGGCCGGAGTGAGGTGAAATTAGAGGGCTGAGGAGACAGCAGAGGAGGACAGAGCAGGAGTGTGGGATGTGATGGCTAAGGGATGGTTCATGCCACATGAAAGGCCTTCAAGAAGCAACAAGCTCCCACCCACCTCCACTCAAAACCCCACAAGGCTCAGCTGACATGAATTAGTGATCTGCTCAATTTCAATAATGTACAGAGCCTGTGACAAAAGCCCTGGTCATACATGGTGTGCATACTGAACATCTGGATAGAGGCGATGCTGCAGGAGATAACGTTGAGAGGAGGATGCATTAGGATGCAGAGTAGAGAGCAAGTCAATGGTGTGGCATGGTGGTTGAGCTGGAGAAGCTGCTGGCAATGCAGAAAAAGGGATAAGCAGTGAAAGGTAGGATGAAGAGAAGAATGACAGTTTCAAGAGCCTTCGTAGGAAGAAAAAAACATTTGGAAAGGGAAAAGGAGGATGAAAAGAGGCCGATGCAGGTATGTGGGATGGAGGATTAGGAAAAAGGGGATAGGAGGAGGAACTAATGAAGTGACAAAGAGAAAATGAGTAGGATCGCTATGATGAGGATACAATGTGAGATGCAGGAATAGAAATAAGGCTGAGAAAGGAAAACAAAGACTGGAAGATGTGTCAGGAAATGGGAGAGTAGAGATTCAGGAAACAGTGAAAAAAAGAAGTGAAGTGAAGAGAGGATAAGAGGAGGAGGAAAGGAGGCAGATAGTACGAGGCGACAAAAGTGAAGGGTAAGTTGAGGAGAAGGTTAATTAGGATGATTGTGAACAATAACAGAAAAATGAGCAAGACGAAAGAGTGCAGGAGGATGAGGAGTAAATGATGATGACAAGTGAATAAGGCGAGGAAAGTTGTCTCTGCCGCCACAGAGGGCAAAAGATGCTCTCACAAATATTACAGATGCATAAAAAAGTCCAGAGAAAGCATTTTGTTATAGTTATGTAGTGAGCTAATATACAGCTCAAGGCCACTTTTTCCAATAAAATGACAATAAAACAGTTTCCATGACAACTAAGGGACTGCATGTTTAAGCGATTAGTGTAACCGGCAGGCAGGAGGGAGAGAGAGGACCGAGAGAGCGAGTCTCATCAGGGGTCAGCGTTTGTTTGGCTCACTGTCACCGCGCTGTCGGCACAAACAGCTAGAGGTAAACAATAAAACTGTCAATCCTCTCTCTATCTCATTCTTACAGTCGCATACAAACAATATCAAACTTTGGTTTGGTTCTTGACATCTCCGAGATTCGGGGGAATTTCTCTTCCTTAAACACAAAGTCATATACACATTTTCTATCTAAATTGAATTACTGGACCCACACAACCAGACCTTGAGGACTTTGCTTAACCCTAAAACATCTTTTATATTTAATTTTGTTTTCTTGCCAGCCAGCTAATGCTGCCTGCCAAAGAATTTAGCCTCTGTTCGATTCCATACTGAAGGATAAGAGGCTGAATTATAGCAGAAAAGATTAGTGAAGGCATCTTCTATTTGAAAGAGAGGAAAGGAATGTTACTCAATAACCATTCTGTAGAGTATTCTTAACAAGAAGTAACAATTTAATAATCTCTGAAACACCTTAAAAAGGAGTAGAGGTGCAGATGCAGCTACATATTTTCCTAGCATCAGGAGGAAAAATACAGTAATTTGCTTTGCTGATACATAATTGCTCTTCCCTTGGAGTTTTAAAGAAGAAAATTCAATTATGTTACTTTGAAACCATGGTAACTACATCACCGCTAATTTATCTTGTGATTAACGAAAGCATTTTCCAGGGTCTTTACATGTAAATGAGGCCCAAAGGTATGACAAGCTAAGTAGTGTAGATTAGGTTGGAGATGCCACTCACTGAGGAGCCTAGATGTTTTTTAAAACATCAGTTTTTATTTCCCAGAGTTAAATTTGCTCTTGGACCATATTTGCCCTACCTCTGCTCCCTGCCATTGCAAAGCTCCATATTAGCTTCCTGAATATTATTTAAGGTTTTAGAAACTACTGTGGCTTCATTACTACACATTTCTAAAAAAGTTGCAAATAAAATTATCTTATTAAATGTTTTTATATGCACTGAAGAGCATCATTCTAAAGAGGTTTTTAACAACTCTGAGAAGCTCTTGAATAATAAAAGGGAAATGGTCCACCAGAATTTTCAGATGGATTAAATCATATCTGTACAATACTGACGGTCAGGAACAATGGACTTACAAGTCAAGGCCAAGACAGTGAAGTACATCAACACCTCAGAAAACTAGCAAAGCCTTGAAAAAATCACTCTGTACATCTTCCGTAATATGGGCACTTTTACAGCCTTGACCAGTGTTTGAAACATGAAAGTTAAAAAAACAAACAAACAGAGGTTTAGCACTTAGAAAATCATGGAGCAACCAGTAGATTACTTCTTCTATCTGAGCTCTACACTGTGCTTAACGCTCCGTTATAGGACAACTGGCCTTTGACTGTATATTATCTCTGTATGTGCGTGTTTTGTTGTACAACCAGAGGTTAAACCTTGACAAAGCCTAGTGATCAGACCCTAATCCCAGCTCACTGTTTGATCAAACTTAATCTCTTCTGCAGTATGAGCGTGCTGCCATGGTCATACTTTAGATTTGAAAACTTTCATAGTTATTTAAGATTTACATTGTGCACTGTATGCTAATTTTTGTCATTTTCCATTTCTATTTATCTGGTTGTTTTGACTGGCATCCTGTTAATTAAATGGTCCAATTAATCAAAACAAAACATTAAAAAAATAATGATTTGTGTTTTCAGCATCAAATCTGCTGTTAGCATTACACCCATCTACAGAAATCAAGCAAGATATACTGTGTATTCATTCTTGTGCAATCTTCTTATTTCAACACCTTGTTCCTTGTTATTGTGCTTCAATGACCATTTTGAGTCCAACACATGTCCACTGGTTTAAAATGAGTCCATTTTTGTCATGTGGAATATACAAGACTTTCAAACATACAAGTCCAACCACCTTATTTGCTGTCCATACCCGGGAAACTGGAAGGAGTCTACGGCGAGGCTCAACAAGGAGATGTGGGACAAGAAAGGAGGGACAAAGGGACTAAAGGACAACCTAGTGTTTGTGTGTGTGTGTGTGTCATTACGCAGTGTGGTGTTTGTGCTTGTATGAATGTGTGCATGTGTCTCTCAGAGGTGAAGCTAATCTTCTTTTATGCAGCACAGCCAGAGGTATCCAAGCAGACAGGCACCAAGAGGAAGAATAGTAACAATACTTGAGAGAAACTGAGGTCCATATTTATCACAAAGACTGCAGACAGTCTTCCAGCCAAACAACATGTGTAGCGCTTCTTTTTAGCTAGCCGATCACAATGGAACAGGAACAAAGACGCGGCTGGGAGAATGGCTGTAGGTAGGTACACTAGCACGGTGCTGACCAACACAAGGCCTCGTCTCATCCCGCTCCTCACACGGCCCACAATTACACGGCTGTCTAGCCACACAAAAGCAGCAGGGAAATAGAAATGGATGATTTTCGAGAGAAGAGGGCGAAAAAGAAAGAAGGTAAGCATGAAATGTATAAAGAAAAGCAGTTGAAGGTCTAGGGAGAGGTTGAAAACATAAAAGGAGGAGGAGGAGGAGGAGGAGGAGGAGGCAGGAGCGGTGACAGACGAGACTTCAGACTTCCATGGCTGTCTTTAGACTTAATGAAATGGAAGGGCGGAGCAGCAAAGAGGAGGAGAGGAAGGCAAGACGGAGGGTTTATACTTCTGAGGAGAATGCTCTTGCAAAATGATTCTTGCTGTAAATTTTCTTTATATCACCCATAAATCCATACACAAGTGTAAGGAAGCAGGGTTCTGCTTCCTGAGTCGATGTGCAACACTGAGTTTCTGGAATCCTCTAGACAAAAAAAAACTTTAAGACTTTCTTCATTGGGCTAATATAAATGGATATAAAAATATCCAATACCTCAAAAGAGCCCTTCAGTAAGCAAATACTTCATACTGAGGAAAAGCAACAATCTTAAAATGGAGCAATACAGGTTTTATTGAATGAGAGGGAGCATGTTCATTGCTTTGGAAATTGCTGACCCTTTGATAATATGTGTAGACTTGGACTATTGTTCTGTTGCTTATTTGGGATATAATCAAAATTGTGCTCTCAACAAAATATCAGCGAAGCAATCGCTCAGTGTGATATTTTATTTTCTTATCTGGAGAAGAAGCTGTTAGCTGCCAAAAATGATTTTAAATTACAGAAAGAGAAACAACTTCAACAGAAGTGAAAATTGCCTGAGATAGAGAAACCTATCACAGTATTCATCAAGTCTTTTTTTTTTTTTT
>NTHP01000608.1:699811-713121 GCA_003416845.1 Oplegnathus fasciatus
GGGGGGGGGACGGAGGACGAGACGGGGTAAGAAAGAAAGGGAGAGAGAAGTGTGGTTTATCCGCCTTGAAGTTGCTGTCTTCTCTCATAACGCCTCCTCAACACCAAACCTCATCTCTTTCTCCTCATGTCCAAAGATGCCATCTTTAGCATGGGCTGAAGAAACAAAATCCTATTAGCTTGATAGCAAAGTGAATTTGTTGAAGCAGTCTCAACCAGGCGACGCTCCGGTGGCTTATCACTGGCTGAGCAGACAGAGCTTAGACAAGAGGAGGACAGAGGAGAATGGGTGACGAGACAGACAGAGGGGGGAGGTGGGGGGGACCAGGGGAGTTTAGGTGCTTTTATATACAGTACTGTATAAGTAGTACTGTATAAGTAGTGCTCATTATGATATTCTTTATCCCCTTACTCCCCCCAAAAAACTCTGGAAATTTAGCATTTAATTTTGATCTTTAAAAAACACCACAATATTTGATTTATTTGATTTGATTAAAAATGATTTGTGATGCAAAAAATCATTTGACACTTTTTAATTCTGTTTATTATTTATGTTTATGGCTTTTTCCCCACTCACTTAGATTCTGTTGCAAAATCAGCACCACGTTTGTACTTTGTCCCCACTTTCAATCTGAATTATTTTTCATTTCTTTAGGTATTTTCTTAAATATTGTGTAATATCTTATTACATAAAGTATTTACAGTATATTGTCAGTATTGCTTTTACTGTATGTGCTGTGTGTGTGTGTGTGTGTTTTAATGTCAGATGGGCCAAAGACTATTTTCCACTTTGGTGAATAATTAAGTTGTATTGTCTTATATTCTTATGTATTGTATAGGAACATTACAAAACTTGAATAAGTATATAAATCGTCACTCTTTCCCCCTACTTTAAAGAGAAACAAACAGTACTGTATTGGTTAATCACTCTCTCTTTTGCCTCTTGCTTTGTCTGTGTCCATTTTTGTTTTGAGTGAATGACAATGAGCTGTACATCCACCTGAAAACATGAGGAGTATGAGGATGTAGTCCAAGAGGATACAGAACCAGGTGCATAGCCTTTGTTCTCTTTCCTTTCCATAACTATCGATATCACAGCCATCATCCTTACAAGTACAAAGATCTTCCTTTTAGTGTGCTGGAGAATTGACCATGGCTGGTGGTTTGGAGAGATGGAGAGAGGGAGACAGAGGAGAAGAAGAGCAGGATTTAATAGACAGTGTTGTTGATGGATATGATTATAGCCTCTTCATGCTGCCCATCCATTCTCTATAGATTCCAGATGATAACAGTCCTTAGACCCTTCCTCTCCCTCCCACCCCTCTCAATGTTTTTCTCTTATCCTGTGCATTTCACCCCTTTATTGGAACATCCCGTCTTCTTCTCCTGACTTTCAGCCTTTCTGTTTCTGTTTATCCCCCTTTTCTCTCTGCGGCCTTGTTCTTTCTCTCCGTTCTTCCCTCTCTCTCTGCTCTCTAAACCCCGTGCACTTTCTTTAATTCCCTCCTCCCCATAACACCATCTTCTTCTCACAATCACTTCCCCTCTACCCTCCTCATGTGCTTCACAGGGAGCCAACAAACCACATCACATATCTAAGACCCCCCTTTCTCCTCCCAAAAAACCCCACTACTATCCCTACTATCTATTTCTCTTTACCACTGCCTCTCATCCTTTCATGGCCATCATCCCAGTGCGCCTCCTTACAGTTTACGACAGTGTTCACATTTCCAAAGAAAAAATACCCCCCGATGGGTGGTACGTGTTTGCCTCGAAACACATTAGCAGTGTCGAGCAAAACGCTATGATAAATGACAGGAGACTAACAGTGGGGATCCTACTGGTCATTCAGCCAGCCAGCAGAAGCACTGGAGTGCGCTCCACCACAACACTAAGGCTCAAAGTGAAACCAATCCTCCAGCGCCATACAATATCTGCCTTAATCTTACTCAAGCTCCGCTCATTACACACTCAGCATGGGCCGGAGACAGGCGACACAGGGAGCTATGCGACTGGGATTTGTACGCCAACTGTGTGTGAGTTTGCGTGTGTGTAGACGCAATGATGTGGTGTCGCTATCATTGCGAGACGAAGCCACAGTAAAAGGGTGTGTAATACGCCATGACACTGTACGCAGATCAAGTAGATTTATAGTCCGTATCATCCCCTCCCATAAGAGACAAAACCATAGAGAATGTTAATTTCCATCGCCATAAACAACCATAATAAGCATCACACTGACATGTGAGCATGTTTGCATGCCCGCGTAACAATCAGCATACTGTGATGCATAGAGTCTGTGTACATGACATGTGAATGCCTGCGTGGATGTGTAAGTATGTGCTCGCGTGTTTCATCATATGTGTGTGAACACGAGTGTGTATGTGCACAAGTGAGAAGTTGTGCACGTGTCCTTTTTACCTCATTACCCCAGAAAAAAAACCTGACCGTGGTTCGTTCATCGCCTCCGTCATGCGAGGTGAGGTCATCCAGAGTAAATTCAGACAATCCTAATTGTGCAGGGTGATAATGCACCCACATAAAGACTAGCATATTTCAACCCACAATAATACCCTCTGTAATCCAACAACTTTTCAGCACCCTCCAGTATCCAGCTTACATTCAAGGACGGGTGGAGAAAGGGCTGTGCCAAAAGCTAGAGGGCTGATCTGAAAAACAGAAGCAAAGATCTGAATAAAACGAGAAGTTTTGAGCACAAAGACACACTCACTTCCTTGCATACATAATTTTCTTACATGCTTAAACAACCATGTACACACACACATGTACAGAAAGTCTACCCAAAGCAGCAGACTGGAGGGTTGGAGTGGTACGGCTCCCAGTCTGCCAGTTCAGTTTTATGTCTCGGCTTTGATACAAATCCACACAGCATGGGAGCTCACTCCACCACCTGAGGTGTGTGTGTGTTTATGTATATGTGTGTGTGTGTGTATATGTGCGGGTATGAATGTCCAATCCACCACCAGTTTGTTAGCATAGAAAGCCAAACTCCATCCCACTTCCAGAGGGTGCACTTGGATGCTTGTTTGCATGTGCACGAGTGTTTTCATGTGCACGAGTGTTTTCATGTGTGTGTGTGTTTGCGTGCACACGTCCCGCATGCGAGTGTGTACCTGCGGTGTGTGATTCATTCTGTTTTCCACATGAAGCTGTTCCTCATTAATCAATTTATGGAGGGACAGCTATATGAGCCGAGCCCCTCTTCCACTCCTTCACAATAAAACCTCACTGGGCTTCTTTCCTCCTCCAGCTCACATAACCCACCTTCTGGCCATATCAGGTCATACACAGTAACAAGAAAACCACAATGAGGATCACTGGCCTGGGCCAAACACATGCTATGATTATTCAGTTTTTCAGCTCAACTCCTGTGGGTATATTTACCATATACTCTTTCAATGTATTGTTTTTACTGAAATGTTAAGATCACAATTCCCATGCCAAATCTTCTTTTACAGCAAAGTTTGTGTGGGTGACTTAATGTCTGCAATGAAAGAAATAATAATCATATTTTGCTGCCAAACTGTATAATTTATGGTACTTTTTTTCCAAAATTCTGAATAATTAGGTTCTAATAACATTGTTGAATCCTGGCAGAATTGAGATACAATGGCTATGAAGTGTATAACAGTGACAGATGGTCAAATATAAAAGTCAAAAAGAAAATGTATTTAAAAAATTATGCAGTGGGACACCTCTGACAGCCGTGGGCCAATCTGTTCGACCACATGTCCTATAACCTAAACTTTTCTCATTTCTCATGAACCCCACAGAGGGGACATGACAAATGCAGCAGAACAATGTTTTATCTCATCTGACATCCCGACAACAAGGAAATAAACATAACCTGACAGCCAATCAGATCGCCCATCTGCTGGTCTGCCTCACAGCGGTTGGATCGTCCGACAAGTGGTGAAGGAATAATTTCTGTGAGGGACACACCCCAGAGATGGTAAGCGGGGGGGCTTGAGGTAAAGAGAGAAAAGAAGAGAGAGAGAGTGGAGTGGGCAGCCACATGGCAACTCCGGGCTATTTGATTGGTGGAGGCATGCAGGCAGCCAGGCAGGAAGACCAGGAAATGTAATTCAGGGAGGCTGTCTGAATATGACATCTCTGGGAGCTATTCAATCTGCAGCCAAACCCTCAAGTGGCGCCTCGCCTGGCATGGTGGCAGGGAGGTTACAACTGTGAGCTCACTGCCTGTCAACCCCACTACACCCTCTGTGGAGAAAAAGATATGACGGAAAGCGGAGAGGAGAGGAGAGGAGAGGAGAGGAGAGGAGAGGAGAGAGGAGATACAGAAATACTAGAATGAAGATAAATATATTTATATATACTGACAACCTAACTAAAAAAGCGCAGCCAAGAATAAACAAGATTTAAATGGAGTGGGCGAAAGGCGGGGGGAATGCCAAGAGACAGAGGCACAATGGGACTCAGCTGAAGCTCTGGGGAATGAATGGGAGAAAGACTGAGGAAGGAAAGGCGGAGTGAGTGAGAAAGTGATCCAGGCGCCGGCTGTGATTCTTCTCTGTCAAGCGTGGCTCATAGAGAGTAGTGATAATTGACAACAGTGGCTGACGTTCCTCCCCGGACCACTCTATTCATTACAAAACCAAACAATCTGCCCCCCCTTACTATGCCTTAAGAAGTACATTAAGCAACGGTAATGCACAGTTGTGTCTGCAGAGTGTATCTAATACAGAATGTTTTGTATTGAATGTTATACTGTACAACTGGGAGCAATTTGGAAGGACTAGATTAGGAAATGGGCTTTGGGTCAAAGGAGGCAATGTTCACACAAAGAAATGCAGAATGCAAAAATAGATTTTGGAATATCAAAAATGAGAGCCGCAGTTTCAAATCACATTCAACTCAGAGCGAAATGTGCTTTTAAGACATTTTTAGACAAGGGTTTTTTTCACCTTGCATGATTTGTATTTGGCATCCACAGACAAATGTTAAAAAGGCAAAGCAGAAGTACAGTAATTTAAAATGCATTCTCTCTGTAAGTTGCAGGCTATCCACCCCAACAAACAAACAAATACATAAATTGGCAAACAAATGAATCTATGAATTAATTAATAAACTCTTGACTGTGTGTAATTTAATGGGAAAAACAAAAAGTCAAAAAATAGTTGAAGTGTCAAAAACTTCTCTTGGATATACTGTTCTTTGTCCTGAGTGCATTATTATACAGTATACAGTACACTCATTGGCCACTTTATTAGGTACACCTGTACTGTTTAATACAATCCAATACAAACGTTCTGCCATAAAGTCAACTCTTGTGATCCCTATAATCACCTAAAAATGTCATACCATATTAATATTAAACAAGGGTATATTTAGGGGTGCGTTTGCATGAGGTGTGTCAGCCTATCACTCTTCGTGACATCACTCTCAGCTCCACCCAAGCTCAACCCCATTCCCCAAATGCGGGGTTTCTTGCTCCAAACAAAGACAGTGACAGCAATTAACCAAACTCAAGGCTTCAAAACATCCCTTAATAAACATTTGGATGACCTCACAGACTCAGGGTACGTACGGTTTATTTAATTTACTGCGACGCCTTTTTTAATGCCATTTTATGGAACAAAACACGGCAACATAGCAAATCGAGAACATTTATGAACACATGTACGCACATACACCCTCGCATACATCTTCCCAACATGAGATGACGTTCTCTCATATTTCAACAGAACGCACCTGGACCATAAAGGAATGACATCATGGGAGGAAACGAGTCAGCGTCTGCGGGAGTTAATAGTTCAGATGCTGCCATTCAGCTCCACTCCCCGTCATTCACATCCATTTGGCTTCCCTGCTGGCTGTTTCCTGCTGGTTTTCTGGGTTTAATGGCAGTTCCTGAAGAATCTTATCAGTCAAGTTATGACTTCACTGTCTAGTCCTCACCAGTCAGCATTCAACCTCCAACATACACGATGACAGCTCACTATTGGATACAGCGCCAAAAATCTTTTATCAAGCCCATTCATTCATGCTTGCATACAGATAGAGAAATTCAGAGACACACAAAGACACACAAACAGAATCACTCACCCCTCCCTCCCTCCCTCCTACACAGACACACTCATCTACCATTTCATCCCAAAGAGACTGTACACATTCAAACAAACAGAGGAGACGGTTATTGTCCGAATGCAATTATCTTGTACTGTCCATCTCCTTGACTGCTGTGGGACAAAGGGCCCTCTGTTGATGAGGCTAGCAGCGTGTGAATAGGAGGTTAGACATCCTTGGCCTTTTCCATGGCTGTGGACATTCAATCTGCCATCCACACATCCCAGTGGATCTGATAACACTAAACAAACCCCAGAGAGAGAGAGAGGGAGAAAAAGCCAGACGCTAATGGCTTTAGTATTGTGTGTAAATCCTCTCTTATCTGCCTGCTCTCTGTGTTAAGAGACTGGTCAAGGGCAGTGGGAAAGAATAAACTCTATAACCGCAATGTTGCCTGCCAGTGCTCACCTCAACGTAAACAGTTTAGAATAGGGCATGGCTATGCAAAGGCAAGCACACGTTGAGGAACACACCATGAAATTCCATAAATGAAACGCACACAAACACACCTACACACATACATAAAGCTTTCTATCCAGACTGATGCCAAAAAAGGCTGACCTGGCATTAGACTCAAGCTAATTATTCTCAGCCTCTCAGATTCTCCCATTGGAGTTGTCTCACATAGACTCGCACAGGCGCACGCGCACATTCACACGCACACACACATGCACACACACTAATTGTTGTGCTGATTCTCTCTTTAGCACTGTCTTGTCTGCGTCTCGTGGCGACAGAACAGTAAGAGGGAGAAAATTAGTTGAAAGGTAAAAGGAACAAGGAAGGGAGGAAAAGAAAAGACATGGTGGATTATCCCCCTAATCCCCCCATCCCATTATAGGGGGGGAAGGCTCAGCTTCTAATGCATGAAGAGTACAGTAGCAACCTGCTTCTCTTTCTTCCTCTACCTCCCTCACTCCCGCTCCTCTCGTTCTCTTTTTTCCACATCCCCTGTCTGAGATGTTTCTTTCTTCTACAATTTTTACTTCAGCTTTTTATTCTGTGTTTTTTGTTTATGAATGTAATCTTCCTCATGGATATAACAAGCTATACTAATGTTATTACCTGACCAACAAAACAAATACACATACCAAATTGGTTAACTTTGTAAGCTGTAAACATAAAACAGAGATAACATTTTTGTGGTATCTAAAAATGACATGTGTATTTGCATTTTTTGTGTGTTTTTCAATACTTTTTTGGGGGGCATTTTATGCATTTAAGCAGGAAAAGAGCGCAACAAATGTCCCAGACTGAACACAAACTGGGTCACAACTGCTGGCCACAAGGGTGCCCTTTTAATCCTTTATTTGTTTGTTTTTTTAATTAACATGTTACTTTTATTTAGTTTTCAAACACTTTCATTTGTATGAACACAATTTTCAGCAATAAACAAATCTACTTTTGACCACACCAAGAACAGTACATTGCCTACATTACATGGCTTTTCTCAGTCATTTGAACCGTGTGAGTCATTCAGGTTAGAAAGTGGATCGTTCAGTTTTTTTTCTTGGAATAAAACAAAGATTCCTCATCAGAATTTTGGGACTGTTGTGGCACCGGTGTCTTTAATTTGAAAAACAAAAATCTTTTAATTGTCACTTATTAATCAACAAGATGAAGAGGTGAGCACTGATGGACACTGGTAATAGCAGCCAACCAACATAATTAACACTTTGTTATGCTAATGAGAGCCTCGCCACTCTTCTCTCTTCCTGTCTCTCATGCACAGTCACACACACACAAACACTCCAGTTCTCCCTCTGTCCAGGTAATAATAGTTGTTAGTTGTATGTTAATTTGCAGGCATATTTGCAGATTCTCTGTATTTGCACACAGATGTAGACAACCCAATAATAATAACAGAAGTGGTAAACATGCTAAACTAATTACAACAGTAATTTCTTCTGCAGTCTCCTGCATCATGGTTCAGAGCAGGGCAATTGTATATTCATCCATCACAGCAATCACTGCCACATTGTATGTATGAATCAATTCTAAATGTCAGGCTGCAGATTACACTGGCCAGAAAGCAGTCACCACTAATTTGTGAATAACCTCCAACTCAAAGAATTTAAAGAGAAGACCATTTACACATATTGTATGCATTCAAGAACAACTTCCTCCATTACGGTGACACAATCCCACGTCTGAGAGGTTTTTCTAAATGAGGACATCTCTACTCCAGTGTCCAAAACACAAAAGCGGGAAAGAGGTCTGCGGCAGCAACAATGGCCTTAGAGCCGAGACTTGGTGGAGTTGGGTGTCACCTTTTAGACAGGTTCCAAGGCTGTGGGCTGTCAGAGGCTGGCAGTCTGGCTGTCTTCTTCTTCTTAAGTTGACAACAAATGCTGGAGCCTGGGCCCTGTTAGGTGCCTTCCCCTGGGAAAAAGACTACCACTGATGGAGTTGCTGCTCCTCACTTGTGACTCGGATGTGCACAGTGACAATGCCCCCCCCCCAAAAAACAAAAAAGGAAAGGATGCTCCTCACTCATTCAGAAAAGCTATGGTTCAAACATCAACAATCTCTCCACCTCATGTCACTCCAAAACAAGACTCGAACAACCGCAGGTAAATTACGGAGAATTCATATACTTGACTTGCATGCATGCTTCCCAGTGCGCACAAACACACACACACACACTTATGTACCCTCAGTGTACAGTACGTGACGGGAGTAGGTGTTGGATGTAATGAGTTTGTCTACAAGCTGTTATAAAATGACAGCTGGGAGTGTGGACCCAATCATCGGCAGATACACCCCTTTTCTGTACGCTGAATACAAGCGCACACAAACACACACTGCTGCTACTACAGAGTACTTCCCTAACTGCATACTTCTGTCAACACCACTTGTCTTTCAGGGAGTGAGTCAACTGTTTGAGTAGAAGAGAGGAGTGCGGTGGAGGTGGTTCACACCTCTGCGCGCAAGTGTGTGAGTGCATGGATGCATTTTTGCATACCCGTCTACCTTACACTTAGCTAAGGTGGACAGATGTCCTCCCATGTGTGATGTGTGTGGCAGGTATGGTAATGTGTGAATTAATGTCAAGCGAACGCCCCTCGCAGTGTGCATCACGTAGTCTCATCTCGAGGACATGATCCCACTGCCAACTACCGCAGCTGTAAATCACTCCATCTCCTCTTTTCAATCACTTTCACAATCTGCCCATCAGTAATTCATCTTTAGCTACCTCGCTCCCGCTCTCTCACCGTTCTCATCAGAATCATCATCAGATTCTGAGACACTTTAATTGACAAGTACAAGAGTAGAAAAGAGAACTTTTCTTGTTAACAACTTATGCAGAAATGTTGGTCAATTAAGGACAAGTAGAAAAGGTAAACTAAGAGCCAACAGTAGACCACAAATATTACCAAATACATCCAACAGGGTCTGCATTTGAGATACACTTAATAATTTCCCTTCCATCCTGTAGTCTCTCCATATTGAATTCCTTACTTCTTTCCAAATGATAATCAGATACAAATGTAGGGCTAAAAGCATGGAAAATGGATGCATGGCCACCTTAAGCTCTTTGTTATTCACCTGTGAGCACTGTGGGGGAGGGGTTTATTAGATGGAGAAAGAGAAGAGAACCCAATGAGCATTCGCCGAGGTCCAGACAGGGTGCTCTTGCTCTCCACATCCCTCTTTCTTTCTTTCAATCTTTCTACCTTTAACAAAGTCTTTCCTCACCTCACTGCTGAGCGTGGTCTACCTCAAAAAGCTCTCAGAAACACATTAATTTGCATTCCTCCATCCTGCCATCCGTCCATCCATCCATCTGTCCATCCATCTAAAAAGCATCTCAGCCTCTCCTTCCGTCCACAACGCTCCATCTGTCCATCACTGCTCATTACTCTCTCCGATTTCCATTCCTTCCTCTGTCATATTTGTGACCATCCATCCATCTTCTTCAATAAACAACAGAAACCGCAGCATGTAAGAATATATGAATTCTCTGGTGTTGAAATAAAAGGTGGTAGCACTTTTTTGACATACACCAACTCATGTGAATTCATAAAAGCTTAATATAGAAGGTTTTCTTGTGAATCCACAGGCAAAACCATTAAAAAAACCCCACTTGATAATAGATGATGTCGCCAGTTTCGGCTGTTACTCGAGGTGGAATTTTTAGGGGTTGGCTTGGCAATAAGGAAGCAATTAATAGAGTGAAAACCCTACAGATAAATAAGTTGGAAACATCTTAATACAAGAGTCCAGAGAGAATCTCACTGATTGACTCTAAACTAAAGAAACTAACAGCACAAGTGAGCACTTTTTAACTCATATGTAGCTTCAGGGAGAGAAAATATATGGTTTAAATACATTTTCTAACAATTCCAAAAGAATGCTGGTTTAATCTTGTAAAGTAAATGCACAGACTCACGTACATAGGCAATCTCAAGTTTCTATAGCGGGGGTGAATTAGTCTAAACAGACAAATAGCTGTTTATTCTCAGCTTTATCTGCAAACTAATCCAGACAAACAAAAAAGCGTCTAACATCCCACTACCTGTGGTGACTTGATCTGATAAAAGTCCCCGCCAAAAAGATTCCCCTTTGTGCAAAACCAACTCATCATCTCCAAATGTGAACAATGTATCTTTCCCTGAAAACTAATTTCCCTGTGAAAATGGGGTTTTAAGTCTTTTGAGGCTCGTTTTAGATTCTAATAAACTAATTCCAAGGCCGATGCCAAGAGAGGCTTATTTCAATTTCACAAGGCTTTGTTCGAATTTGTTTTACATTATGATGCTGGTGGGCAGGGCGGGAGGAGGGGAGGGACAGGGTGTTGGGAGACGTTTTGTTTTAATGCATTCAGGTATCTTGTTTTGTTGTTTGCACTCCTCGCACCATAAAAGAGAAAATGGAAATGATAAGTACAAACTCATCCTCTCTCCATATTTCTGTCTCCGCCAATCTGTTAAACAGACAAATACTGGGATACTTCCTCTAGACAAAAATAAATAGTGTATATTAAAATAATAAAAGTCATGCTTTAAGAAATGCCTATCCACACCGCTGGAAAGAAGCCTGTGTCTGTACGCACATGTACCACTGTAAGACTGTCTTTCTATAAAATAATATTTTCGCTGCACATTACAGCAAAGTAAATCTCCATAAACCCAGTGCTTATTCCCACTATTTTCCAGTCGGCCTGAATAAACCAGGCAGCCTCATACCAACTGTTGTAAGTCCCTAACAAACAAACACACACACAGAGAGAGAGAGCGAGAGAGAGAGAGAGAGAGAGAGAGAGAGAAAGAGAGAGAGAGAGAGAGAGAAAGTATGAAAAGTTGATCCTTTTCTGTTTGTTGTGAGTTGACAATAACAGCTATCGAGATGGATTTCCTCACATGAAAACAACAACTACAGAACGTGAATGAGTAAAGTTGCAGGCACAACAACAAGCTCCCGGGGGGAAAGCAGCGCATGCAAAACTGTGGTTAAGATACAGGGTGCAGAGCAGTATAATAGTAATTGCAGCCACTAATGACTATAATAACATACCTTAACACTGGGCTGCTCAACTCTGGGCTGCCTCTGTTGATTGCAATCATTGTTAATTGCACGTGTTTGAGCCAATTAAGAACAGTAGCAATTTCAACTGTTGCTGCTCTGACTAGGTCCATTTCATTGTAGACAGTTTACAGAATATCTACGCGTAAATACTTTTCAACATAAAACTTTTGAGAAAAATATAATTATGAGAACACACGAAAACAGTGTTTAGAATACTCAGGAACAATCAATAACTTTAACAAAATCAGCATCATCACAGCAGCTAGTGCTTGACAGACCTTCCCCACACACACAGATTAGATTGTGTGTGTGTGTGTGTGTGTGTGTGTGTGTGTGTGTGTGTGTGTGTGTGTCTGTCTGTGTGTTCAGATTAACAGCACTGCCTCTGGCTAAGTAAGGCTGTAACAGCCATTAGTTTCCTGTTATCTCTCCAGGGGAAGAATGTTCTGTCCACATGGAGCGGACATACAGCAAAACCAATAAAATGAATTTGTAAAGAGGAATTTTACCTTACAAGGATAATCATGCATGCTCATAAAAACACACACATATAGTGCAAACCTGAGGCAGGAGACATGTAGATGCCTCCCCAGCACCATAATTACATGCGTGCAGGGGTGAGTTGGGTAAGCCAATATGAGTAGAAAGCAGATGCGCATAGAGGGAAACTAATAAAGGCAATAGAGTAATGTACTGTATATTATATCATACATTCAGATGTATATACACATGACTGTTCCACAGCCATAGGGATGCTCAGTGTTTCATGTAAAATGCCTCAGATAACACACAAGCATGCCTGCATACAGTAATACTGTCTATCTCTTTTCTCATATATAGCTGCCTCGCTGTTTTCTGATTTGCTCCCTGGCTCCCCTACAGCCATCGATACTGTAATTTCGGTGTTGAGATGCTGCTAATGCAACTGAACATTTCCTACTGCTTCACATTAAAAGCATGTCATCACAACCTTTTTTTATTGTGAAATTATTTTGCAGGTGTTGAATTACAATGATCTGCACAAAACTCTTCCCGAATTTTTCTTTTATTCTACATGGACATGACAACATTACAACAACAAACAGTCTTCTTCACTTTTTCTTTAAAGGCATAACGAGTAGGATTCATCGGTTGCTGTCTGTAAACGCAACATTCAAAGCTCCCCGGCTCAAAGCGCATGCGCTTCTGGTGGCCCCACATTCTTACAATCTGGCAATTGGTCGCTGCATTTTTATAGAGTCCCGCACCTCACACCTTGCGTGCTGTTATTGGCTGGGGGCTGCACACCACTGCCCAAAGGTTGACACCCAGAAACGTCCCGAGCACAGCAAAATAAGAAAATACAAGCAGAGGTCAGGGTCTCTCTCACCGCCACACACTTCTAGTGGGTCTTAAGTGATGATTGAGAGGGATTATTTTTGTATGAGTCTATACATTGTTTTTTATCCTACTCGTTATGCCTACTCGTTATGCCTTTAAGCTACAATAACAGCAGTGGGCACTGTGCAGTTTTACAAGACTTGTCAGCAGACAGAGTATGGTTGGGTGGGTAGAACGGAGTCATGCCTATAAAATATCACCCCTTGCCAACCCCTGGCATGATGGAACCAGCTGAGCTAGCTAGACGCTGAGGTAACATGCCATTGTGCGGAAACTAAAGCTGTTGACGTGCTT
>NTHP01000608.1:713199-738450 GCA_003416845.1 Oplegnathus fasciatus
TTTCCAGCCTTAAAGGTAATAGAATCTATTTTGCATGTACTGTAAAGCAAAAAGTGATCTTCAAAACCATTACTTTGTTCTGTGCAAACATAGAAACAATAAACCATCTCCCAAACTTATTAAGTTCATCATTCAATATCTCTACAATGTCTCATCAACTTCTTTACCAACTGAGGACTAAAGTTACGTCCCATCTTTCAACAACAACTTGTTTTCATTTAATTCTGTCACTCATTACGTGAATGTAAGTGTCACTTCATTCAAAGGATAGGCATTACGTCCCGAAACAAATCTTCCAATTAACCAAACAACTCACTAACTGTGGCATGTCTTCAGTGATTGTCATTGTTCTACAGAAGCACCAATACATCTCCATTAAAAACCAGGGATGTGCGTGTCTCCTTTATTATCCCCATTTCCGAGTTGTTTTTGATAGCAGTAGAACGACTTTTACTTATAATGTATTGTGTAAAAACAATACATTTAAATTAAAGCTTGGTTATGCCAGTTGCATGACAATCACGCACTTTTAAATGAAGCAAAAATTAGCAGGACTCAGGTGGTAATCATGACTCTTTCAAGGTCTCTTTTTGGTGTTCACAACCAACCTTATTCATTATTCCTTTTGAGGGAAAGCAGGCTTGTTCAATCACTGACCATCCTCTGCGAGTGAGTGTATGTGCATGTTCGCTGATTGAGATTCTCAAAGGATTGAATCCTGAACCTCACCTGCTGCACACATGTAGTCTGCACGCACAACACACACACTGCCAGCAGCTATTTCACCATGCTGCTGAATGCCATTAATCCTCGTGCCACATCTCCTTAGGTGAGAAACTGGTGACAGAAGCAACCTCAGTGAGAGAAACGTTCTCTCTCTCTCTCTGCATCACCGTCCCTCTCTCCTCTTCCCATCCCTCCATCCATATTCAGCAGATCCAGGCATGTGCAATAAGGAGGAGGAGGAGGAGGAGGAGGAGGAGGAGGATTGGGAGTGGAAGGTGGAGATGGGGAGGAGGGCAAGTTGGTGTGGGTGATTGTAAATTCAGCACCAGCTCTTCTTGTTGCGCAGGAATGACCCATCATTTCACACTGGGCCAAATGGCATGAATTCATAAATATAAATAACAGCAGCAAATTCGTCTTTTCAGGATGCTGTACAGAGGCACAGACAGGGCCATATTAGAATAAAGATGCATTCCCTCTCACTATCTTTCTTATTATTACCCACCACACACACATTTTTGTCTTCTTTATCAACTTCCACATTTTTCCTGCTCCTTCTCCCTCACTCCCGTTTTCCTCTATCACTATCTGCTTTTCGTTTGCTCTTTTGCAACCTTCACCTATCTACTCTATGATGATTCAGAGTCATACAGTATGTGGGAAGAGTAGAAAAGCACAATACTGTAGCAACATTATTTTATTTCCATTCTCTTCTGTGTGAAAAAATATGTACTATATTTAAGTCATTCCATACCTTTTTCAAAACTTGAGCTGCTGCTTTTATGGATTTTTGCCAATTGTGTAGGTTTGTGGGTGAAAAGGGGGGGTTGCTCAAGACCACCCCGGTGACTTGCCAGGTTAGACTGTGATGTAGTGAGAAGCAGCAAAAGAGTGGGCAGAGATTGGCCAGGGCTGCTGACAGTTGGATTGATAAGCAACTTGGCTCTCCTTCTGCACAACCAACGCATCCATTTGCCTTTTGCACAGTTCTTCAGTCCTTTTTGCTGCAAATTTCCATCTATTCTACCCCCTTGATTGCTCAATTCTGTGCCTTTTTTTTTTTTTACTCTTGGCAGCAGTCACACAAAGACACACACACAATCAAAACTGTTGTCATGTGGATGTACTCATACACACAGAGAGACACACCAAGCATTAGAGCTAGGGCAGATACAACTGATTAGTCAAACTGCCACCTCTCCACACCACCAACGCTAATGGCTGCCACGGTAGTCAGAGATAAATATGGCCAATCAGAGACAATCACCGGGCGGGCTGAAGAGGCAGGTGAACTAATGACAAGGATGGAACAGAACGATGAAATTCTCTGACAGAGCCTGACAGTCATTTGGCAGGGGTGAAAACAAGTGTTTTTCTCACGCATCAGGTGGGAGCAAATGACACCCACAGCCTCTCTCTCTTGTTCACTCTTCTATCAGGCTTGCCCCTCACTGTCTCTCCTCATCTCTCCAATTCCATTTACCACTTTTCTGTAATAGAAACTCAAACTGATAGAGAAGGGATCAAATTAATGTAAATAAAGATAAAGTACAAGACAAGAATAGCACACCACCACTCTTTCATGTGAAATGTAATGGTCAGACGAATATACATCAAAACGCTACCAATAATCTGCCTTACTTTACTGCTCTACAAATCATTTTTTGTATATCTGGCAATAGGCGATACCAATGTATCTGTGATAATCCAATATTGGCCAATAATGCTAATATATCAGTTGGAGAATAACTGGCACAACCAACTATGAAAGGGGCCCTTTCGGCACAGCATATGATCCATCTAAGAGGTCCTCTTCAGCCAGAGGACCAGCGCATTTCTTAGGCCAACACATGCACGATAAACCCTCTGTTGAGTGAATTTAAAATGGAAAAACAGAGCGCAAGCGAAGAAGAAAATGCACTTAAGGGCACTTAATCACAGATGTGGCTCAGAAATGAATGAGGACAAACTGGAAGTGCATGGGACCACGGATATACCGGCACTTTGTGGAGAGCAAAAAGGCATGAAGCCATTAATGATGAACACCATACAGTTATTCTTCTTCCAGATTTAGAGCTTCAAGCAGTTCTTCAAATAATAATGGTTCTGAAAAGCCCACAGAAAAAGGTCTTACCTGGGAGAACAGGGCTCACCTACTGTATAAAACTTCAGCCGAGGGCAGTGACAGAGATCTTAACTCTCTGAGCCACACATGACCTTTCTCTTTTATGTTTTTTTTTCTTTTTGCCCTCCCCCTCTCTTCCTCTCCATTTTCCCTGAATTCATGTTTTCTCTTTCCAGACTACTGCTGCTACAGGCTTTTATGGAAAATGAGCACACTGTTACATATCAAACAAAGGTCAGTACGTGTTAGTGGAATATGTGTGTGCGTGTGTGTGTGTGTCTGCATGGAAAATGGAGTCATGTCAAATCACAGAGAAAGGTCAGTGTGACGTGTGCTTGAGTGATCAGGTATGACTTCCTGTCAGCGACTGGTGCCTTCAGTATGAACTAATACACATGACTGCACCTGCTATTAGAGCTCATTCACAGGATCAATACTGCACATCATTGAAGCACAAGCAAAAACATTCTCTCAAACATCACAAAACTACTCAAACAAGACTCTGTTGGATAGCATTGTGTTCTGCAATTGACTAGTAATATTTTACATCTCAGCCTCTTATTGCACAGCAGATAAACTGCTCCCCATTCATTTCCAAGATGATATAACTACGTTTTCTACTGCTGCATTGCTGCCGCCAGTAAACCACCCATTCCTTCAGGTGAATATTTATGTGTTTTGGCTCTACCTGAAGAAAGCAAACAGATATAGAGTTCATAGTCTCCATCTTCATGTAATATTTTCTGTAGTTTGATTGTGAGTATGCAGTTTCATGGGTAGTCATCTTGTAGGTTTAACTACCTCGGATGATTGCTTGGCAAAATCACATTACAGCCGAGGAATATGAGGCCATTTTGCAGAGTTAAGCACACCCAGTGGTGTTAACACCATTTCCTCATGATGTTGCCCAGATAGTTACACTCCCATACACTCCCATCCTGTTCACACTGCTAAACAAATTTAAGAGCGTTGTCATTAACACAAATCACTTGATTTAAACATCAGTGAAACTTTATGGGAGCCTCTGCTGCCTTGCCTCCATCCCTCAACGAAATTGAGGTTTTTGGCACAGAAGAAATGTCCCACCCCACAAATGATCCTCTAATTAAAGATGATAAAGAACTATCATTCATATGGGTGTCATTGATAGACAGTGACAGCGTTAAAAAACAGGAAACCCGCTTACTTACTCAGAGCTGCTTGATTTCTGAGCCACAGAGGATATTTATTTATATTAGTTGATTGATACATTTATTTATCAATGTAATTATTGGTTTCTATTAAGTTAATCAGGATTTACCCATTTTGCACTGCCACACACATAAAAATGTGTGCAAAAGGCTACCTGCAAAATGTCTAACTTCAATACAAGACCTCATATCAGAACCTGTCGGAAAGTTGCTCTTTTTAAAATGGAAGGCAACACGCTGGCAACAAAGCAATAAGGTTACCTTGGAGGGAAAAAAGCTTTAGTTTGAAAGCCAAGGGTCCACTGCTGACACCTGAGTTCCTTTTGATGGAGCCAAAACAAACTGCTTTTATTGAAACATCAAAAAAGGTTGAAAATGAAATAATCTTGACGTACGTGAGCTGAACTAGCATTAAAGACCACTGGCCAATGTCAGCGTACTAAGGTATTTATTTCCTGAAGAAAAAGGAAAACTCAATCCGCATCCTCAACCTGGAACCGTGGAAGGAAGTAGCTGAATCAAGGATAAAGGCGCCGAGAGGTTGGTCAAGGTCTTCAACCCCATCGTAAACCAATCCTTCCCGTACATTGGACAACATGTACAAAACATAAATACACACAAACTGAGGAAACGAAAAGGACCTCCCGAGAACCTACTTGCTACTCTACTCCTGATAACTAAAAAGCATGAAACTAGATTCATATTTTTATCTACACATACAGACATGACAGAAACTAAATTAAAGCAGTCTGATGTGTGGAGGCCTGTACACTCATCTCCCACCTATTTGATTGCTGCAGCTCCTCTCTGGCTTGGGTCAAAGTGTCATTTGGTTCTTCAGAATTATTCAGTATAGGATATTCCCACACCTGTAGGATCTTATTAGGCTTTATCACATACCCAGCCTCTACTTCCCCATGTGAAGGGAGTGAAAAAAGGGCTGTGACAATGCTAATTGACAACCCCCCAGGGCTGATAGAGCAGGTGGCTGATGAATCAGTGCAAGTGTGTGAATGTGGTTTCATCATCCTGCAGATCAGATGAAAGTAGGTGCCAAGCACATTGAGGATGGTGTGTTTAATCTTAAGGAGTTGTGATGTAGTTAATAGTTAAGGAAACACTGGATCTAGACAGGTAACAAAGAAACCAATGGATGTGTACCAACCAAGGGAGAGAAACTTCAGCCAGTCACTGCAGACCATATCTTCATTGTGACGAAGGTGTCAGACAGTGAGCAACCTGCTGAACCTGCCTATATAATACAAATAAGTTGTGTATATGCCTCTTGGAACAGAGTCATATCATAGCAGGGCTGGGCAATGCTTTCTGTAGCCTGATGGGGGTGTTTTGTTTTGTTTTGCCCTAACCAATCAGTAGCGATTGATGTATGAACATACAGTGTTATTGTTGCTTAGCAATGCAGAGTAGTTAATTGCTTAAAGCACTGATTTCATTATTTCATTTGATTGTTCATACATTATTTACTCATACATCTATACTGTAATATGTTTAAGTAGAAAAAATATCCCTGTTGATATTGATTTCCACCATATCACCCAGTCTTATTTTAAAGTTAAGCAAACTTTCTCTCATCCTGCCCAGCCTACTTTTAACTTCCTACTCCTCCACCCTCCTATCCTCTCCATCACACTCTCCCCCCCTGTCCATTCTCTTTTACCACTTCCCTCCATGGCAGCATGATGGAGTAGGGATGTCTATGGAGAGGTATGACAGGTGGATCGTTGGCTGTCACATAGACTGATGTCCATCTCTACCCTCTCAGGCAATTCTGACAGCTTAACAATGAACGTCTCAATGTCCAAACACCAGGCGCGCCTACGTGTATACATGCACACATACACAACCACAACACGGTGATCGGGAGCGATAAGATAGGCAAACAGCCAGTCATGCATGGGTAAACACAAACGTAAATACTCTGCTACACAGACAGATTGGTCCTTTGAATGTATTCTGATGGTAAACGTGATGCGAGCACACATTAAACTGCGACATGATATGAAAAGTAACCCTGCTTGGAAAAACGTGCTAGGTTTTCCAAGGTAAGCGTTAAGCTTAGATATTTGGTTTCAGTATTGCTCTTTAAGAATAAGCCAAGCAAAATACCCCAGCCACCAAAAGACTTAAAAACAATCTAAAGTTGAGTTAAAAATTCAGAGACAGAGCTGAGACAGGGAATACTGTTTCTACTCAAACATGCTAGAGTCCAGGATGTTTTTGTTTCCCTTTACACAGACTCAATGAGCTTACTGTAATGCTATCAGCCATTTCATTGTTCTCTGTAACTGTGAAATGGTTTTGCTTGCTTTCAGTCCGCACTAAAGATGGCTATTTATCACAAAGTACAGTATTTTGTGCAGGTTAATTTGGGCACACACTGCAAGACTTACAGTAACCAGTTAAGAAAACAGCAGTTGACGAAACAATCTAATCACAAGGAACAGTAGGTCTTCTGCAGTCTTTCTCAGCAGATGGAGTTTGCCCAGTTGTGCAGGAATTACAGATTGTAGATGTTCCAAATGTCCATTTTCTGAGCACTTAAGGTAAATTAAGCAAACTCCATCTGCCGAGGAAGACTGTGTGACTGATCAAAAGCTCCAGAACAGCAGACCCTGTGGTGAGATTGTTTTATCAACTACAGTTTCCAAGATCAAGAATGAACTTTCGATCTTCCTTTTCAAGCCAAAATGGACGAGAAGTCTTTAATTCCATGACAGCTGAGCAACTACATCTGCTGAGGAAGATTGTGTGATACAATCGAAAGCTCCAGAACATTTACCAAATGATGCTTGTGGTGAGATTGGTTTGTCTAAGACTTACGCAATTTGGCTATTGGAGTCTTGCATTGCCATTATCTGATAAACTCTATGTGATTTGTGAGATTTTAAGAGTTTTGTTTTTTTTAAACCAAGCTAAAGAAATTAGTTATGACATGTGATTAACTACTAAAAACACTCATTAAAAGAATCTACGGGTAGAATACTGAATATAAAAGGTTACGAGACAAACTCATGAGCACTGTAAATCTATGGTGGTGTTTTAATCTTGTATTGTTTAACAGGACAGGTATCTGCAGAGGTGTTTTTTTTTCATTCCCAGTGTTTACAGTTGGACAGGGGTTTGGTAGCCTTCCTACCAGCTCAGCTTCTTCAATAATAGATGCCTGTAAGACGTTACTGTTCTATCTCCAGCTAGGGGGCCGTGAGGCAGTGGATGAAATGGCTTGTGGAGGGTTATTCATAGATTGCGCGCACACGCGCGCGCACACACACACACACACACACACACACACACACGTATGCATGCACGCACTTCCCATTTCACCCATGCAATCCAGCTCCCTCTTCTCCCAGCTGCCCTATTAAACTGAAGAATCTCGGGAAGTGAAATGAAACTAGTAAATCTCAACTGCTTTTATGATTGACTTGATATGATTTGTATTATAATTTGGACCCAGTGCTCCTTCTGTCTCTCCCGCTGCCTCCCACCAACGCACTCCCTATCCTCTTCTCACTCCTTTCATTACTTAGATTGGCTCTTGTGAAATAGGCCATAGGGTCTTCACAACACACATATTTCTATATGTATGCACACAAATGCACACAAAGGCCCTTGAATGCAAAGATAACAACACATCCACACAATCTATAACCTCTCTGTCCCTTGCTAGGCAGGTCTACAAGCAAGCTGAAGGCGATAGAAGGTGGACAGCTCTTAACCATTTAGAGAGTCTCAGCTTGATGACCAGGGGAGAAAGCACAAGTGAAATGTGGAGATGAGATGAACAGTTATAGAGGGAAACTGAGATCTGACAATCCAATCAGACCCCTCCCCAGACAGAATGGGCTGAGCTCATGAATTTATGTATGAGAAAAGCCTGGAGAGATAACCAATGGGCATAAGGACCTCAGAGAGACGGAGAGAATCATTATATCGACTAAGTGATGGACTAACTGACAGACTGACTGACAGACTGATGGAGTGACTGTCTGAATAGACCTTTTGAAACGCAGGCAGTTTGAAGTTGGAAGTCTCGGGGTCTTTGACCATCAGAGTCTGAACAGACAAAAGGCAGGAGAGGGTAGCTTATTCGACTACGGGCCCTTTAGCCTTCTGTGGCTTCATCAAAAGAAATGATAACCACATCTCCGACTTCCTCTCTGCTTGGCTGATGTGCCCTTGGGCGACACTTTCCTCACCGCTCTGTTTGTGAGTGCATCTGTTGAAAATGAAGGCCAAGTCGTAAGTGCCGGCCAGGCCTTTCTACTTCACACTCAGATCAGGGGGCTAAACACCTGCAATATCCTCTCTCTGAAATTACTTTTTTCCTTTGACACTTTGCCAATGAGAACTCAAAACTGGTCTTATCTATAGAACAGCAGAGTGCAGGCTTCACCCTCAGTAGCCTTTTGAACTTTACTTTGAAGATAGCATTAATGTACAGACAGTTTACACAAACGGTGCTGTGAGTGACACTATATGTTCTGCGACTGAGCGTTGTGCCTTGTTGAGAAAGAGTCCATCCTCGTCACGGTCATCTGAGTTAGAACCCAGCTCTCTCAGCCATCCTTGTCCTGCCATCTTTCCAGCCTCTAACCACTCTATCTTTCCCAGTACAGCAGAAAATAATCTTAAAAAAGGAATCGAATCTCTCAGGTCCTTCTCTGCAGCGAGAACCGACTCTGGCCGAGCTTCTGACACAGCCACAGAAGGGCCTGCAGCCACACATCTGTCACCAAAGCCAAATGACTCACAGAAGCCTGGGCCCAGTTACCTGCTGGGGCCCCATGTCTGTCCCAGTTGCTGACCACAGGAACACACATGTACATACTTTTACACAAGGACACAGGCAGAGTGACAAATACACACCTGCTACCCAGAACACTGACACACACTCTCGCTCTCTCGGCTTTTCCAGTCTCCTGTGGATGGCACGCGTTCTTTCAACATCCTTTCCTGCCAATATCAGCTCTTTTTAACAGAGTAGGAGCAAATCATTCAGTCTATATTCTGTGGTGAGAGGCCAAGGCAAACTGGGCCTGTGGAGGCAATGGAATAGGAGCTGCTGGCACCATGAAACAAGGGGAGAGGAGAGAAAACAAGAGGGGAGGAGAAATAAGAAGAGAGGAGATATAAGAGGTGAGGAGAGGAGAAGAGAGAATAGGAGACATAAGAGGAGAAAAGAGGAGAGGAGAAATAAGAGGTGAGGAGAGGAGATTTAAGAGGAGAAGAGAAGAGGAGAAGAAAGGAGAGGAGGGGAAAATGGGGAGAGAAGAGGAGAGGAAGAAAGAAGAGGAGAGAATAGGAGATAGAGGAGAATGAGAGGAGAGGAGAGGAAAAGAAGACAGAAGAGGAAAAGAGAGTATATGACACAGTATAAAAGAAGAGGAGAGGACATAACGGGAGAAGAGGAGAGGAAAAAGGGGAGAGGAGAGTAGAGAGGAGAAGGGGGTGTGGCACAGGAAGCACATTAACTCTATCTGTATGGTAATGCTATTACCTCCCATCTGATCAGCATGGTCCCCTCCACACTCACTGGCTACCTCCTAGCTTTCATTAGCAACATGAATTATGGATCTGCCCTCGCATCTAAATGCTAAGCATTATGCCATTTGTGATGCAGTTTTCCACATTCTTCTCTGTCTTTCTCTCCTGTCTCTCCTATCTTCCTCCACTTCACTCTCCCGGTCTTCTCCAGAGCTGCCACAGACTACGATTACTGCACAACTATTAGGGGCTGTGCTGAACAAATTTCCATACCATCATATGCCCCTTGAGATACTGATGGTGAAAAATTTGCTGATTTTGTATGCACGCATACACATACACATACATACACACACACACACACACACACACACACACATCATAGAAAACAAAGATTTTTAGCTGCAAGATGTGACAGCACCAAAAACTGTCAGGATGTAGCTGGAAAAGAGGGATGAATGAACAAAATAAGGAAATTCTATAGACAGAAATAATGAGAAAAGAGGGACGAAATGCATGGAGACAAGAAAAGAGATATGGACTACAAGAAAAAACAGCCAGCGGATAAGAGAGGGAGGACAAGAGGGAGGAAAGACTGAGCTTGCCTGTTTCAAGCTGCTAGAAGTGAAGCCACATCAATAAGCCCGGTGCAGTGCAGGTTTTTAGAGGATACATCAGTGGAGCGACTGAAACCGGACACTGTGTAATAACAGCTCACTAAAAACATTACAGCCACTCATAAAGAGCCCAAACCTGCTTTAATAGCTGCTGAGATGTTTCCTTTGGCCTAACGCGGGCGAAAGGGGACACATCAGAACAGACAGGAAGAGAGTGGGTTTGTGCGCACACTAATACAGGTCAACGGATCTGTCTTCAGCTAGATGATCCGTATGACTTTTCTGTAAAACCCCAAAACCGAGTTCATCTGTCCATATAGCCGTCCTTTCGTTAACGGAGTCGCAAATAGCCCAGCTGCGGTTGGGTGAATGACATCAACCTCTCATTGACTGTTTTACGAGCTCCTCTGACCAGCGTGAGAAACCATGGTACTCTAACCTCATGAAGGTACAGCCCAAAGACCCAGCTGAAAGCACACACACACACACACACACACACACAGGGAGGTGATACACTGAATGTAAATGTGCACACACACACACGCGCAAACACTATGGAGCAGCAGTGGCCCAGACCGCACATACTTTCCCATGCTGATGGTGGAGTTACTGAGTTTTATAAGTTGAGCTTCTCGTCCTCGCCGCATTTCTGGGTAAAACACAAGATCTTTTTTGGAAACACACACCAAAGCAGCCTTTTAACTGATGATTCAGATTGTTATGGTTGGAATGTGAACTGAGAGCAAACACACATCACAGAGAACATTAGCTTTCGCCCACTGTCTCTTTTATCCCCCCTCGCAAACTCGTAAAACTTCATCAGATTACAACAGCTGGAGAAGGTCAATCAAAAGGCAAAAAATATACCGACACAGGAGCAAACTGTATGAGAGACAGACAAAAGGTGTGCTCCGACTGAAGCTAATTTTAGGGGCAGCAAATCACTCCAGGCAAATTAAGGAAAAGATGCGTCCACGTGAGTTGAACATGCTTTGGCAAAAAAAAAATCGTGCTCACGCTTTGCAGTCTGACTCATGAACACAGAGACAAAGAGAAAACAGGAGAGAATCTGGAGGAAAATAACAGCAAGATGTAGATTTCTGGTAAGTTTTGAGATCAGGCTGACTCCTCGAGCTGTAGCGTGCACACATATACAAGTACACTCCATGACACACAAGTACGCTAGCTCCAGCTAATATCTGTCTATCGCCTTTGTTGGCTGTTTGTGACTAATACACGGTGACTGTAAAAAAAACACAAAAAAAACACCCCAAATGTCAAAAAAGTGTGCTTTCAGCTTTGTCGGAACGCCCCTTAATACTTAATAGAGAGAAATAAAGACACAGTGAGGGACAGAGGTGAAAGAGAAAGACTGAAAACAAGGATGGTCCTGGCACAATTTGTCCAGCTAATCATATTTCAAAATCAAAAGGTACATTTTATTAGGAACAGTGGTGATGGAAAAACTGGAGGGGTGAAGGTGTTGATATGGCTCAGCTATCTCTTGTCTTTGTCAAAAATTAGTCAACACCATCTCTAAAACAGGAAATGCTTTTCTTTGTTGTGGCAGCAGTTTGTGAGGCTGGATCCACTTTGATTTTTCCCCGTGCAGCTTTAACAATCGCAGATTGCAATTATTAATGGTAAACACAGACTACACTTTGGCATAAGATGGAGAAGACATTGAAGGGTTCATTTGCAAAAACAGATATCTGTAGTTTTTTTTAAAATTTATTTTCCTAAATCATTGTTTTTTTAGGTGAACTTCAGGGAATATCAATCAAACTAGTGTTGGGTTGTTTTGATAAGATATCTCTCTTTTTAATTCTCATGAATCATGTTTTTGTATTGCGCACTCGAGGGAACATCAATCAAACTGCTGTTGGTTAATTCATTTTAAGAATGGTGTTTATCTGTTTTTGCAAATGCACTCATCCAGACTGAAAATCAAAAATCACACTAAAACCTTACTAAATACTAGCAGCTCTTATGTGTAACAGAGGAAGTCGACAAAGCTGCTCTGACAATTACCTGCTGAAGTCAGTGTTGTTATCGACACCACTAATCTAACACAGCAGCTACAACATGCCACAGAGACAGAGCGGTAGGGAGAAGAAGGCAAACTGACAGAACAAGATTTTAAAAGGTAGAAGTTCAGATGGGCAATCATCTATCTAACCTTTAAAATCCACTCTGGAAACTGCAGCACACCATACACCACTCATCTGATTAAATTACATTTGAACCATCAGCGCTCAGACCTTGAATGAAACCAACTCATGATACCACTTTAGCGATCGTCGTTACAAGAATCATGTTTTGTGATGGAGTAGGGAGTTGTGATAACAGGTAGCCTGAGGTGTTCCTGCAAGGCTGTGTATAAAGGTTACACGCCACTTCCTGCCCATCACAAACATGAACAATCAAAACAAGTAGAAAGTTGGGCCGTCATGTTTCTTGCAAACCACACAGAACAGTTTGGTTAGCTCAAAGTTACTTAGCTAGCACATCTTTATGTTTATATGATGGCATTTTTCCACAAAAAGAAAAAAACAGACGGTAGCCCTGTGTGTTGCATTGCATTCTGGGTGATATTTGGGTTTCACTTCACTCACTCTTAGGGTGCACTGTAGTGAACTTGACCTGCATAATTTATAGGCTGGGAAGACACTTCATGACGTGGGATAACATCCAGTTTTGATGGGGATTCCCTGAGGACTGACAGGACTGAAATTGCCTGAATGGGATCCTGCCACAAAGGAGGGGCGAGAGAGAGAGAGCATAAGGGACTCGTGAGTGAGAGAAAGAAAGACAGAAAGAGACCCCACCTCTGCATCATCGTTCCACCTCCTCTTTACTCCCGTGGGAGCTGGCTAAAAGATAGGCAGGAATATGGGCTCTTTTTTCCCCTTCATCTTTTGATAATCCCATCTTTTTTGTGTTTGATGTTCCTCTCTATGCTCTCTGAACAAATCCCCTGTCCCTGCCCCCCTAATCGTATTACCTCCTAAGGTGTAGTGCACTCTGGGTAACTGGACCTCACCAGTGCCAGCACACTACTCCACCACGACCAAGTACTGACTGCCAGCAAAACATACATACACGGAGTCACACACTTAACTCCCTCTAAGATGCATACAAACAAATACTGGCACGCACGCTCAAAAAACAGAGAAAGACGCCAACTTGCCTCTTGCCAGAGTGACTGACTAATACTGTGACAGCACAGGGCAGTCACAGTTGGTTCAGGCTACAAACTGGCAACAGAAGCAGCGTCACACCTGACTACAGCAGCATATGACCCAACTACCTTTGAGTGAACCAACAGAGTCCAGATCTGGGAAAAGAAACATTGATTTCTCTGTCTGTTACTGTTACTGCACACCACAGACATGGAAAAGGAAGAGGACGAAAGCATAGAAAGAAAAGAGAAGAGGGAGAGGGAGAGAGAGAGAGAGAGAGAGAGAGAGAGAGAGAGAGAGAGAGAGGAAGACATATTAAGCCAAAGCTGGGAGAGAAGAGTGGGTGGTGGCCAAAAGCTACTAAAACAGTTCTTCATGTGGAGCCAACAAACATAAGTGAGGTATTAAATATGAACCCTATCAGACCAGGGCCAGTGAGAAAGGGAAAAGAAAAGTAAGAGATGAAAAGAGAAAGAAAAGGTGAAGAGAAAGTGGGCTGAGTTCCTCTTTCCATAGCAACCTCAAAATGTTTCTCAAATATCTTTCAGACCAAAACTTCCCAATGTCATGCTTGCTATGCATCATGGTGGACAAATTTAAACCTCTTGTTGTGCAGAGCGCCAGAAAATACCTGAATGATCAAAGCTGAAATAAGCAGTTTTGAAGGAAAGATCGTAAATAAAGGGAGGGGAAATAATGAGTGTAGAGTACGGAAAAAGCAGAGCAGAAATTACTGGTTTTCTTACCTGGATTTTTGATGCGGCAACGTCAGCAGCAACATGAAAAAGACAGAGAGAGAAAGGGAGAGGGGTTGGTTAAATGTTCATACAAACAGGATAATATAAATATTCATAGGTGCACGTGTTGTGTGGATGTGTGTTTCCAGCCTCCCTGCCTGACTGTCTGTCCATTGGGAATCTTTGTTCCATGTTGCCTCGTGTAAACATGATCATGAAAACCTCCCTGATTTGAAGTCTATATCAACGCTGGTGATTCACAATGAACTTAAACAGAGTGATAGCCACACAGGGGGAACTATTTACTGTGTAGAGCAGTACAGGAACGTTTGTTTCCAACAAGCTCCTTCAACACTGGCAAACATTTTTGTCAAATAAATATGAATTATTTCCAAAAGTCACCGCTTTATGTGTTGGTGCATTTTGTGTACAGTCCCCTCACATTGAGAAAACGTAGTTTGGAGCTTAATGTGATAACAGAAAAGGCTGGTTAAAGCCATTCTGGATAATCCAAAAAATGTGCATAATAATGAGACAATACCAAAAAACAGATTAAGTCCGTTTCCAATCAAATAGTGTTTAAGGTAAACTGTGTAGGATTATGTCAAAATACAGCTCTCTATTATAGGAGCTGCTACTTTCTAAAACAGAATTTGACATGTAACTTTTCTGTCTATTTTTTGATTGATTAATCCAAGGAGGGTCGTTGTAGCAGCAAAGAATTAAGGTTGGAAAAATAATAGGAAAGGTAATAAGGGCTTTGAAAACCAATAATAATGAATTAACAATTTGTGTCTGTGATATAAACATTAAATCAACCAAAAGAAATCCCAAACATGTGCACACGACTGTTGAACCAACTCTGTGTAGTGTTATTTTTCTTTGCAAAGTAATTTGAATGTGTCATCATGACTAATTTCACAAGAACATATTAATGAGAAATTCCTGCAGGTACGGTGAACTGAAAGGTTGGGAGATAAACAACTCATTAGAAGAGGTTCAGAGTGTCGCTCTAATTGATGCTTGGTAAAGACGAAGCCACCACCTCTCTACTTTTCAAAACATTTTAAAACCAGAACATGTTGACGGCCAATGTGACCTGTGAGACCAGACTAAATCAAAAACGTCTCACAAGCACAGAGAGAGGTTGATGAACAACAGGGACAAGGTGCAAGATGTCAGAACTATAAACAACAATCATGCTGGTGGCAGCTAGGAAGGTGCAAGGCGTGGAAACTACTGATGCACACAAACAGGCAAAAACACCCTCACGCAGCCAGGCGGAGGCAAGCACATGATCATTGGCACACAGAGGCAAACGCACACACACAAAAGCTCACGCGGATGCAAACACACAACAACTCTCTGTTGGCTTTCAAAACAAAGGTATTAATCATCATTACACACATACACACAAACGCAGAACAAGGGTGGGCCGGGGGTTGGTGCGCCAGCGGGACTCATCAAAGAGACACACTGACACCTCAGCGCAGCCTTTACTGCTGCTGTCATAGCAACCAAGGTCAAGTGGTCTAAAGCTGTGTGTGCGTGCGTGCGCGTGCGTGAGAAGGAATTGTAACATGCTCCCAGAAGAACTGGTAGGAAATAATGAGCCAGTCGCTGTCAGGATGGAGTAGGAAGACAACACAAATCCCTCAGCAGTGCAGCACAGTACTACCTGTCCAGACCTACAAGCAGCCAAACCAAAATATTTCACCAGACAAGACCGTGTTTAGCCACAATTAAGTCTTCAAAACATTGGTCAACAAACTGGTGTCTTCAACTTAAGGGTTTGTAGTTATATACTGGCTGATGCTGTTGCCATAGATTCCCAAAACATTTGCATTAAATTCAAGGGCTATGATACCTGTGGAGCAAAGAAAAAAACAATTAACATAAAGCACTGTATTTCTGAGGTACTCCTGAGCTGATGTGGTACGCCACCCGGATCCTGAAGCATCTTGTCTCATGATCAGTTTAGCTAGTAGACGAAGGCCTAAACAACACTCGCACTCATTTAATATATATATCGTATGGTGTGTGCAATAGCACCACAGCATTTTTCCCCTGGCAATTAAGGTTTTATTTTGTTTTATTTCATAAGTGTAATAATTTTTATGTTAGCGGGGGCTTAGCTATAAAACTCTGTGGGAAACTCTGTATAGAGTAATAATACAGTTTACCCAGTTGTGCATTGATACAGCAGGAGATGGTTGGCTTGATGTGTTTTTGGTAATTTTTTATATGGTCAGCGCCTTAAACCCCTTGGCTGTTAGTGCACCCCCATTCTATCACACATTTGAATCTCAAACCACCTGATCTCTCTGTCTGAAACCAGTTGACCTTCATGTCTTTTAGTTTTCACCTTACATAAGTTGTAGTACAAGGTAGGCAGGCCAAAAGCACAAACCTTATAAAAATTCATATTAAACGCTGTGCTAACCTTCCAGTCAAGAACACCCCTTGACAAAGAGAAACCGATTCCGGCATCCTTCATGCACAGACTAAACACAATGTCAATGATGACTTTGTGCAGAGGATTTGAAGAGGGAGCTTTTGAAGTGCAACTCAGTGGTTTGAAGTTCAGCACTCTCTTCCATCTAGTCCAATTTATTCTTGTTTCAGTCACTGAGGCATCAGTATCCTGACTCCGAACACAGTGCCTGTCAGAACTGTTGTAATCTTCAGTGGAGTGGTGTCACTCTTAATACAATCTGTCACAATCCACTGAAGGAGGCGCAAAAGTACAAAACAATATTTCTTTATTCTCATACATGATTAAAAACACGAGCCAAAGGCCGTCATTAGAAGCACAGCCTGTCTAAAATTTATACGGGCTGGGATCTTGGGTATAAATACATGCTGTTTGAATGAATAATGACTTCAAAAACACTTTGAAAAACTCAGAAAACATGTGCACACAACTACTTGCACATTTTCACATTCACATACCCAGCACTCGCACTGAAAGCCAAAAAAAACTCATTAAAGCCTAAGCAGATACACTGCACTTACACAAATGCATAGCAGCACATACTGTACAGTACACACAGGACTACTTAAAATACATGGTCACAAATGCACACACAATCAGACAAACAGTGTCTGTGCCTGAGAGCTGAGATCCAGCCCCGTGGCTTTGGTCCCACTAGCTGCAGATCAGCATCCTTTTGTGGTTCAACAAATCTCCAAGGTTCGCTCAATAGATATTGCCAAAAAAAGAAAGCATCTTGACTTGGACCCAAGCTGCAATGTAAGATACATATATACATAATATGTAATCCTGCTCTTAACAGGCAGCAGTGTTTTTAACTATGACAGGTTCATCCTCAGCCCCTGTTTCATGTTGGATCCCACTGGGTTCAATTTCAGGTCCACTCTTCTTCTAAATTTATTTTTCCTCAACTATGTCACATTTTGTCATTTTTTTTTCTCCTTTCTCTGTTTTGCTGATGACACCCAGCTTTATCTTTAAGTATTTCATTTTGAAAGTCTATGTGTTGTGAAATTGCAGGCTTGTTTGATGGGTTATCTGAGTTTGGCCACCACTTGCTTATCATAACTCAACCAAACATTCCACACATGTATGGATTGACCTTGCAAAACTTGCAAATTATTCTGTATTTTTTCTTCAGTTATTCAATATATGAAAACAAGTCTCTTGACAGATTCTTGACAATACCAAAGTCAAGGCTAAAAACCAAAAATGACCTGACTTTTGGCATCAGAGCCCATAGGCTTCCAAATTGCTCATGTCTTATGTCTTTGTACTTTTTTACTTTTGTCTTATCTTAGTTATCTGTTTATCCTCATTATTTCATTTCAAATTTATCATCATTTACTATAGCTGTATTACTCTCTGCAAGATGCTTTTTATCTACTTTAAAAGTGCTACAAAAATTATTTCTACAAGGTATTATACATGTAATTACAGAAATAATTTCACAAGACCAGAATATATTTCTGTACAGTATATGGGTACATTGAAAGACAATAACAATTTGAGGTAGAGTAATAATAACATTAACTATACATGAAAAGTTCGCCGGATACATGTTGTATCAGTGTCTGTTTCATTATTTCCCAACTCACTGTTATGATACAGTACATTATAGTGCTTAAAATCATACACCAGTATAAGGACCTGGATATAAACACTTAAAGCTTGTTGAAGGAAGGAACATTGGCAGACATGTGTTTTCATCAGGACACTGATCATTTCTTAATGCTAGTGTTGATACCTGACAAAGATGAGCACCTCCTGTTGACCTCTCCCTCCGTCCTCTTCCCATCTTTGTGTTAATTCCTTCAATCCCCCCTCTCAAACTCTCTCTTTCTTTTCCTCTCCATCTTCCTCCGCCTGTGTCTGCATTACTCAGCCAATGTCCCCGTCTCTCTTCCTCTGGTGTGTTAATTGCAGGAACTGGAGACAAATCTGACCTTTTCAGAGTAATCATCCCTTTGGCTCCATTAGATCTACACCCCGGGCCCAATCACCTGCACACACACTCAAGTACACCTCAATAAAACACCCCACACACCAGCAGAGGTTAATCACAGAGTGGAAGTAGCTATATCCAGGGACGTGACAATCATTCCATTCCCCTCTGGACAATCTCACCGTCTCTTCAGTGTATTGCAAAGGCCTTCAGTGCTACCAAAGCAGACAAGGAAAAACTGGTGACATATCCCATCAGCGGTCATACTGTATATACTTTTTTACCACTTCACAGCGGTTTGGCATTGCACACGGGTCATAAAGAAAATTCAACACATGGAGAGGAATGCTGGCTATGAATTACAATGACAGGGTTTTGTGACTGGTGGTGTTCATTTTAGGATGATAAAATCAGTTAGTAGGGATTACATCTGCACTCTTATTGTGTGTGTTGGCAGTATGTACTTAAAGCTACACTGTGAAGCAAAGGTGGGTAATGCTGATCCCACGCCATCGTCCAAACAAAACCCCAAAGGGCTTTCTTAGAGCCACAATGAAGGCTTGCAAATAAAATATCAGCTAGAAAGACAAGAAGATAAATGCCGTGCTGCCTTGATTTCTGAGTCTGTCAAAAGTTATTTTCTTTGAAGAAGAAAAGATGTTTGGCCGGTAGAGAGAGCAAGAACAGAGGGGCAGATAGTTAACAGGATAAAAAGGACAAGGACAGGTCGTCTCCTGACATGCCTGAGGAAGACTGGTGACATGGACAATATTAGCCTTCCACTCACATTACCTCACACCAACAGTGATTAGATTTACAGCACACACACATACTGATGAACACATGCACATGCTCACTGGAAGATAAACAGATATTCACATTCCAACATCAACACACACTGTCTGAAAATGGAAACAGGCAAGGAAACGCACAATGGCCAAAACACACTCGCACATACACACGTCCCATCAATTAGGAAAGAGCCATCCAGTGATCAGTAAAAGCTGACTTCCAGCTATTAGTTGAGACAGCACGTTGCAGATGGTGGCTGCTCCTCTCCCTTAACTCAACCTTTCCTTTTTCATTCTGTCTTTTTTAAGAGGGGGAAGAATAATTAATAACTGGTATCATTCCAATAAAGCCATTAGCAGTCACTACATTTGTTCATCCTCTCACTCTTCTCTCTCTCTCCCGGTTCCTTTCCCTTTGCTTCCCTCTGTCTCTCTCCCTTTCTGTGATAGATGAACGCGTTTGAAAGCAGCTGTAATGCAGGATAGCTTTTAGACAAAAAAAAACAGTACAGCACTCCAAACTGAGAATAAAAACAGGCCTGCCACAACAAAGTAGTCCAGGGTTATGAAAAACAACAGCAACACGTCACCGCTGGAGTCCTTCTGTGCCCTCAATCTCTGGATGTGGCCGTAATCAACCATCCCTATTTTGAATTTCCTGTTCCCTCTGTGTAGCAGTGGTGGGCCATAACATTAGCAGACAGACTCTCCAAAAAATGCTAAACTAAGAATAAATGAATAGGTGCATCCCTACAGTAGTTTCGTACCATAACACACCATAAACAAAATACCCAATAAGCACAGTTTTAATGATTTAACCATGACCAGAACAGTAGCACTTATGAACAAATAAGTGTCAGAAAACCCAAAGCTACTGTATATTAATCAACCACTTTAACATAATTACTAGAAGAAAATGTAGTTCTGGGGTGTCCTGGTAGCCTAGTGGATAAGACTCATATCACATAACTGCAGCGTCCCTGATTTAATGCTGGACAGGGACCTTTATTGCATGTCGATCCCTCTCTCTTCCTCCCATGTTTCCTACCTCAACCGTTATTCAATAAAAAGGCAAAATGCCATAAAAAATAATCATTTCAAATGATAAAACAGTTCTTGTTTCTGATCTGTTTTGCTCCACTTCAGCATAAGAAATTGTTGCAGTAACTGCTCCTTTTTTTCCCTAAACAGTCGGATCAACACAGTGAAAACAGTTTTCTCTTTCTGCTGGTTTCTCATAGTTCAACGTATTGATTTTGTTGACTCAAAGTATTAATATCAAGGGCGCAGCTATACAATCTGTCCAGGGCAGAAGCCTGATCAATTAAGTCCTCATTAATTATTCACATCCTGTTAATTCCCCCAGCTATGGAGGGCAGGCCTGTTACGAAGTTACATTATGAAAAGTACTTTAAGAGAAAGAGAGATAAGAAAATGACAGGAACCCTATGTAAAGTATAGACAGTGCGCCTATCCTTTGGAGTATAAAAACATATTATTATAATATATTCTAAATCGCTCTTGCTGCGCATAATGACAAAACCACTGCACCTGTGTGCTATAAAATGGGGGAAAAAACAAAGCTCCATCTATATGCTGATGCTTCATTTTCTCCCTGTTCTCACTTTCCCTGAGGATGTTCTGTGATAGCGTACGCTCCATAATGGCCCAGTGCGGTACAACTTTTAGGAGTAAATTGATGTCAGTGACATCGTTGTAAGTTTGCATAAAACCGTGGGAAGAAGAGCAGAAGAAAAAGTTTTGCTGGGGGGTTTGAGAGCAAATTGACAGCAGCCTGCGCTATCTAACGCTTTTCAGATCCTCAAACCCATGCTAACCTTTCTGCAATCACAGTCCAGCATGCTGGATATAGCTTTGAAGCAGCCCATACTACCAGCTCCAGGCTCTGAACACACCACGCCATGTGCTCATACCTCTGCAAAGTTTTTGAAACATAAAGGGAAAAAAAAAAAAAATCTTTTGACATCTATCAATTTCTGAGATTAATGAATACATACAATATCGTAAAACAATTTAAATTAATTTAAACTATGAAAATTAGATATATTAGTTTATATATGTCACTGACGATTAGTTTAACACATACAATTATGCAAATTAACAGCAACCCTGCGTGGATGAAATGAGTTTGGATGAGAGCTTTTCTCGATCTTTTTATCTCGCAGGATGAAAAGCATTAGATGAAAAATGCCACACAGACAAAAAACTAATGAAGCACCTTAACTCGTTGCCGAAATGCATGCTTTCCTAAGTTTAGGGTCAGCCAAACCACTTACGGCACAATGGGGTGCAACATCAAACTGTGATGCAACATCTGTCAAATTTCAGATTCTGGTGCAGATGGTAGGTTGACTATAGTCATGGGAGCCTGTTCTGCTGCTTAGCGACCATGTGTTTTTTAAAAAGCCCAATGAATCAATATAAAGAAACATCTGAGCTAAAAATTTACAATTCATGGATGACTGTGGGTCATGAGAAAGAAGTTTAGTTCTTGCTCAGAGCCCAGCTGAATCTCTTCGGCCACCATCCTGTTCCGAAGAGGATTTAATGTGAGATTTAGTGATTTAATTGTGGATTAAACGAACAAGTTTTGTGCCCATGTTTTCTGAGGTTACAGACTAAGGTTAATCGCCATCCAGCATTACACTAGTGACCACGCCAGACAGAAAGACAGCAATGACAACAGATGATGCAGCAGGGTTTAATCTGAAACTGATCAGCTCGAGGGTTGCACAGGAGGAGGCAACAGCTTGAGTTTGTTAACACTCATCCAAATTGTTGGAACTGGGAGACGACTCCCCAGTTTTCAGCTCAAACCAGATACATTTGTCAAAGTTTGGACACAGGGTGATCTTTTCATTAAGAGAAGATCTGTGCCCTGACATTTACAACACCCGTTAAAATGAAGATGTATTACATATTTCACAAGGTGGCAAAAAAGGCATCCATCTCTCTGCCTTACCATCTCTCTCTCTCCCTCATGAAATGTTGCACAGTTAGTGGTTTATTAATTTAAAGTGTACTGCATCAGCCTATCCTTGGTGAATATGCTAATCAACAATTTTGAGGCCTGATGAAGTATTTTACGAGAGGCTGTAAAAGTATTTTTGGTAAATTCACTGTCAGGTTCAATTGCTCAAAGTGACTATCCAAGGAGAACCATATCTCACCCAGTATATTAAAGAGGAAGTGGACTGATGCAAAAACTGAGCAAGATTTAAGTGGCGGATTTGAGGCACCACACTGTTGTTACAATTGAGTTATCAGTGACAGGTTTTTTATCAAATGTAGAACCTGCACATTACATAGAAATCAAGTTTCCAAGTTACATTTTGGACAGGATAACTATCAAAAAAATATAAACGGCTGTGCGGTATGTTCTCCCATAAATTTCCCACCCTAAAGTTTAGTTTACCAGTGGATTTTCAAGTTAATCTGGAGGTTTAGCTTCTTTATAAAGCTGATTTATTGACTGCTCTGGTTGCTATATTTAGGCAGGTGGTCAGGCTAAAGTTTAATTTTCTGACAATCCACACTGTCCGTCTGTGAGAATATTTAACAATCAGAATTGAAAGAGCTAAGTACACCGTATACATGTGCCACTTTCTCAATATAACAACTGTGCACTGGCTTACACTGAGTTTTCTAATGTGAAATCATAAGCTTAAATTTGGAACACTCTGTGTTCATGTTTATGAATGTTTGATGGTTTATGTGCACTAAATTTGAAATCTACACTTAATATTTTGTCCAGCTGTTTTGTTAGATTGTAAACAACTGACGTTGTCAACAGGACACCCTCCCCACCCCCCCACCCCACCCCAAGAGGGCACACCCTTATCTACCTGGTCATTTCTTTTTCACTGTTAAAGTGTTTTAGTCATGTAACAGAGCTGATGGACCACACTGAGATGTACCCTGACATTAGTTAGAGGGCAGAGTCAAACAGGATAAAACTCCACTTTTGAATCAGATCCAAAGGATTTTGCTCCACTCTCGGTTTGATTTTGCACGCAAGGGATACAACATGCAAAAACATAAACAAAAACACTGAGCAGACCAAAGCTAACCCCTCGCCTCTTTCCGTTACTTACCATTAGGCTTCTTATATGATGCTGCGATCTAATTCTACGCATAATAAAAGGCTCTTTTAAGGCTCAAAATGATTCAAGAGTCTTCAGTGTTACTTATAACATACAATATGTACTGCTCCTTTGCTATGCTTAATACCAAACCTAATTTATGGTAATGAAGCAAAGAGCAGAGAGAGACAGAGCACCTCTCACAAGCTTCACTGTCATGTCTCTCTCCTGATGCCATGACATGTCACCCATAACCCATGACATCCTTAAACAGACGAGGTGCTGATAAACGAGTGAAGACAAAGACAGATATGAGACTGGAAAGAGGAGGGAAAGTAGAAAATAGTGCGCCTCACCCCCTGTCTCTCTTTATGTAAGACTTATCCTCTGCCCACCTCATTCGTAACACTCCCTTCCCTCCACGCCGTCAGCATTTATTCCTCTATGAAAGGCTCTGATCGAAGAGTGATTTGCATGATTGCATTTTCCATACCTTGCATTAATAGTGCAGTAGGGATGAATAGCTAATGGCCTATCACATTTAAGTAGCCATCTCCACCAGCCATCACATTACTGCTCCTTCAATCTGCTAATGAAACAGGTCTCTCTTCCTCTCTCTCATTTTCTATCTCTCTAAATCCTTCTTTCTAAATAGACACCTGGTCCAGTCAGGTCAGGAAGATACCTCAAAGTGTAAAATAAAACATAATATGTGAATGAGAAATTAAATTCCAACTCTGCACATTCTCATCAGTGCTAAAGCATATTAATGACCTTAATGTGAAAGACACACAGGCATGCTACACTGGCGTATTGGTTCAAATAAGTCTGGTTTGTTTGAGCCAGTATATTATATGAGACATATTAACAGTCAGTAAAAAAAAAATCCCATCCTTACTCATCAGATCTGAAAGAAGTCATTCTGACAAAAGCATTTGGTGAGCTGCCTCAAACAGTCTCAAAAACGAAATATGAATACAAGCAGTGCACATCTGTTTAATATACGTTCAGACGGGAGACAAATTAAAGGAAAACCTGAATGAAAGAGTGGAGAAACATATCAAATACAGATGCTTCCATACACCTGGGCTCACTTAATGGTTTGATGAGTGTGAAAATGACGTGAATAAAATGCTACGACCTTTACAGTCACCAGATCTAAACCCAGTTTCACACCTATGGATTTTTGGACCAATATGTAAGACATCATAACATAACATCAAATAATATAATAATATAAACTTTTAACTTCAGATCTATTTATTAATGTCTGTGACTGTCTCTGATGCTGAATGTCATATGCCTGGCTATGTTTATTTTTCTTTCTATCTGCTGTACTCAGGTCTCTCTTGCAAAAGAGTTCTTGATCTCAATGAGATTACCTGACTAAGAAAAGGTTGTATATGTAAATGAGGGAATATCTTGTGGAGGAACGGTGTTCATCCCTCCACTAGAGTTCCACAGACTTGTCAAGGAGCACTGAAGCTGTTCTGGAGGCTTTTGGTGGCCTGACTCCATACTAAGACACTTTATGTAGGTTTTTCCTTTGACTTGTTACCCATCTGTAGGTACAGTATGTATTACTAATAGGCTCTGTTGTTTGTATTTTTATGTTTAGGCTGGAGGGGGGGGTTGGTACAACTTCCTTGCTCCACCAAACTGCACTGTTCAAAACGAGTCAAATAAAGAGAGAATTTGTAGTGATTAGTTGATTAATAAAGTAGTCGATCAATAGAAAATTATTATTAGCAACTATTTTCATAACCATTTCATCATTGAAGTCTCTTTTCAAGCAAAATTGCCAAACATTTGATGCTTCCAGCTTCTCCAATG
>NTHP01000609.1:28467-65955 GCA_003416845.1 Oplegnathus fasciatus
TGAGAGGACAATACATTTATTTGGCCTTTATTTAACAGCGTTTCCCTACATTACAGGGTCATTTGTCGCTCATTAGTTGAAAACTGTAAACTAAAGTCAAAACACATCTGGTCACATCTGGTCACGTCATGTCCCTCGTAGCCTGGATGTTCTCCAGTGTCCTGTGGAGTTATTACAGCCTAATACCTGTTTCCTGACGCTCTTCTCCCAGACCAGGTAAGACACCTGACCATGTAATGTCATGTCACTACCCGACCCCAGTAACATTAGGCTGTGGAAGCTGCCACAACATTGCATCTTTATGTCCCACTATTAGACTCTAATTACACTTTATTAGAGGCTAATTTGCAACATGTTACAACAAATCTGTACCGTAAACTAAAGTGAAATCCAGCTTCATTTCCCACTTATTAGACCCTTATTAGACCTTATTAGGGGCTAATTTGTGACATATTACAACAGATCTGTACCGTAAACTAAAGTGAGATTCATCTGTCTTATTTCTCACTTATTAGACCCTTATTAGACTTTATTAGAGGGCAATTTTAGGGTAAAAAATAAATCATTGCAGGACAGCTCCTGCCGCACTTTATTTTGGTGACCAAATCCACACTAACAGGAAATCAGGAAAAACACACATCTTTCTTTCTCCTGTAGACTTGCTGCCATTTTCACATTGTGCACCTGCAGCTGTGGTCTCACAGAGAGCTGTGAAGTTCAACCCGGTTGTAAGTAACTTTATTATGTTAAAATCGCTGATTAAGGCGGCTGCTCCGCAACTCAGGCATGTAAAAAGAAGCTGCAAATGTAAGAAGGCGCAAAAAGACTCCAGAAAAAGTTATTAGAACAAATTCTGTTCAGTGGTTCTCGCTATCTGAGGACTGATGCAGGCCTCCAGAGGTAGGCCGGCCGTCACCGCCACAGCCCCGTTTAGCTCTGTGGTGGTCAGCCGGGCTACGGAGCTCTGGAGGCTGTGCAAAACGGTCAGAAAAGCGACTAACAGTAGAAAAGCAGTAACTGAAGACAATGAGTTATCTTTGAACATTTTAATAGTTTTTTTCTGGTCGCTTTTTGTGCTTGGCCTCCAGAGCTCCGTAGCCGTGCGGCCCAAGACAGAGCTAAACAGGAAAACAAGCGCGCTGTGTGGCTCACCCCGCCCGCTCCACACACACGGGCCTCCGCAGCTGTTTGTAGCCGACCATCAGCTCTCCAGTGAAGAGTTGCTCTCTGGAAGTCCGTCTCTGGAGGTTTGCTGAGCTATCGAAGCTTTCAGGAAAACCACTATCTCCAAAAGTATAACTGTGTTTGTCAGTCAAATAACTCTGAACTGCTCACGAGCTAACCGGTGCTAGCTGATGCTACAGCGGTAACAGGCAGCATTTGTGGCTGTGACGGACGGCCTACCTCTGGAGGCCTGCATCGGTCCTCAGATAACGAGAACTACTGAACAGAGTTTGTTCTAATAACTTTTTCTGGAGTCTTTTTGCATCTTCTTACATTTGCAGCTTCTTTTTACACGCATGAGTTGCAGAGCAGCCGCCTTAATCAGTGATTTTAATATAATAAAGTTACTTACAACCGGGTTGAACTTCACATCTTTCTGTGAGACCACAGCTGCAGGTGCACGATGTGAAAATGGCAGTGAGTCTACAGGAGAAAGAAAGATGCGTGTTTTTCCTGATTTCCTGTTAGTGCGGATTTGGTCACCAAAATAAAGTGCTGTAGGAGCTGTCCTGCAATGATTTATTTTTTACCCTAAAATTGCCCTCTAATAAAGTCAAATAAGGGTCTAATAAGTGAGAAATAAGACAGATGAATCTCACTTTAGTTTACGGTACGGATCTGTTGTAATATGTCACAAATTAGCCCCTAATAAAGTCTAATAAGGGTCTAATAAGTGGGAAATAAAGCTAGATCTCACTTTAGTTTACGGTACAGATCTGTTGTAATATGTTGCAAATTAGCCCCTAATAAAGTGTAATTAGAGTCTAATAGTGGGACATAAAGATGCAATGTCGTGGCAGCTTCCACAGCCTAATGTTACTGGGGTTGGGTAGTGACATGACATTACATGGTCAGGTGTCTTACCTGGTCTGGGAGAAGAGCGTCAGGAAACAGGTATTAGGCTGTAATAACTCCACAGGACACTGGAGAACATCCAGGCTACGAGGGACATGACGTGACCAGATGTGACCAGATGTGTTTTGACTTTAGTTTACAGTTTTCAACTAATGAGCGACAAATGACCCTGTAATGTAGGGAAACGCTGTTAAATAAAGGCCAAATAAATGTATTGTCCTCTCAGTGTTTTGTGTGATTATTATAAAGGCTATGTCCGATATAATATGGCATTACATTCGTCTAATTACAGCCTGTGTTGTCTAATGAAGCTATCTGCGGCCCATGTTGGGAGCATTAAATGTGGTGTGTAATTACAGCATAATTTAGAGTAAAATAGCGTCTAACTGTAGCATATTTTGGATGTGATATGACATTGTATTTGATTTCTAATAAGAATATGATCTTATAAAATGGTGTCTAATAGTATATCAGGATCTCGTATTTGGTTTCTAATTACAGTATAATGAGGCATAATAGTGTCTAAGTATAGTATATTTTGGGTCTAATACGGCATTATATGTGGTCTCTAATTACGGCATAATTTAGGTGTATCGTATCTAATTAGGGTATAACTGTGTTTGTTTACTGTCTAATTAAGGACATATTATTTCTAGTTTTTGTCAAATTTGATACAAAGTACGGCTTATTATGTCTTATTAGTGTACCGCAAAATAAAGTGCGACCGGTAATGCCAAGGCAGACAGAGCAGCTAAAAGCGCAGTGAAACTAACGACCCCTTCTTTACAGCTCTTACACACAACTGATCTGCAAGACCTGCAAAGCAGAGCTACACATGATGAGAAATGCCTGTGGAAGCAGGCAAATGTTGAGCTAAAAGATGGTATTTGGCTCCGCCCAAATGGTAAGCCATGTCTGCCCAAATATCTGTTTCCCTTCTATGCTAAACGGACACATAGAAAAGATCATGTGTCAAAAGGGGGAATGTTAGCAGACACAAACAGATATTGGTACACAAGGGGTCTCTCAAATTACTCCAAAATTTTTTAAAGAGTAGCTAACTGACCCCCCAAACCACTTTTTTCAGCTGAAAACCAATCTCTATGGATATATAGTAGTGTTGTTGATGGATTCAGGTCCAAATCTTGACATTTTAGTGCAACATATTTGAATTCTACCTATTGTGTTAAAAATATGCATAGCGACTGCCCTCTACTATTTGAAACCAGGCTACTGCAATTGAATTTTGCTATTGGCTGACGTGGAGGCATGTGATGTATGGTGGTTTTTCTCTGGCCAGCGGATGTCACTGAGCAACTGAGCACACATCCAATTGCAAATTTTATACTGTTGGGTAGTTTACATTTTTACAATGCATCATATTCTAAAAGCTCTTCTTATGTTTTGTATGTAAAGTAGCTTGCAAAGTAACTAGTAGCTGTCAGATTAATGTAGTGGAGTAAAAGGTACAATATTTCCCTCTGAAATGTAGTAGAGTAAGTATAAAGTGGCATGACATGGAAGTACTCAAGTGAAGTACAGATACCTCAAATTTGTACTCAAGTACAGTACTTAAGTAAATGTACTTAGTTACATTCCACCACTGGGTAAAAGACATCATACCTAGAAGGGGTATCCTGAGAAAAGTCCTTAGCTCAACCCTTCCTGGAAGATGCTTAGCTACTGTGTGCACTTAACCAAAATGTTGAGCTCTATACGCATACAGGTAAAAGCAGCACTCCCGCAGGACAGGGAGGCTCCATAACCCCTCACTGGTGGTGCACCAACACAGCCTGCAGGACGAGCCAGGGGCGCTAGAAACGGACCAGGACTATCTGACCACTGTGACTGATCGGAAACTGAGCAAGACATTAACCATGTACAGACTCAGTGATCACAGCCTGGCCATAGAGACTGGCTGACACAGGCAGACCTGGCTGCCTAGAGAAGACAGGCTGTGTCAACTCTGTCCACAGAGAGAGGTGGAAATAATAGTATACTATATAGCACTAGTATAATATTAATTCCAATTCATTCATTCATTTCAAGAAATAAACAACCAACATTTATCATTATGTGTGTTTTGTTCCTTCATTAAATCCTTGTGGAAGAGAAATGGTCTACATTGGTGGTCAGTCTCTAATATGTTAATGCTAAGTACTAACTAGTCAATAATCAATAACCATTCATGCGGAACAATGAGTTCAACATTTCTTAAAATTTGCTGCAACTTTTTTTAATGTCCCTCCCCATCCAGGCTGTGATTGGTCGGTTCATGAAGCGACATTGATGAGCATTGACCAGCACACAGCTGAGGTCGCTGTGGCAGTCATAGTGGACCATGACTATTGTGCTCCCAGTAAATGTATCTCCACCTGTGGCAGGATTAACTGGCTAGGAGGGGCCCAGGGCTAAAATGAACTGATGAGGGCTTCCCGGTAGACGATCTTGTTCCTGGCAAAGTTCACCGGCCTGTCTCTATGTGTAAAAAGGAGCAAACATCAGCGCATGATGTTGCTGAGACCCAGTCTATTGCTCCAGTGAGAGCTCATGTGGAGAAGTTATTCAGAAGGGTCCAAGAAAGCAAAACTGTTTGACACTAACACCCCCCTCTCCATCTCAGGGAGCACCAATCAGCTGTTCACTGATGCAGGTCTGCTCTGCAACTATCAGAGTGGACTTCTGATACATTTTGATCACCAAGACTAACTCAATGCATCACTAGGTCAACTTTAGATATTTGTACTTAAACATTTGAATTCTACATGAAAGTAACACAAAATGTACTGTATATCTTGTTGTAAGAAAACAAGCTATGGATTTGAGAACATCACACTGTTTTGAGAATAATGATTTTTATTCAATGGTTGTGACAAAGTAACTGAGAAAAACTGTAATGCATACAACAATGTCCCAAAAACAATTGTGTGTTACCATGTTTTTATCAAAATTTTAAGTGCAACAGACATCATATACACACACACATTCCTTTACATTTGGACTCTCTGCTTTATTTCACTATCAGGATGTGGTGCAGACACTGTTGGGATTTTAAAACTGTATGAAAGTGGTTTATGATAAACTCATAATACAGCGGACATTGAGTTTAAGCAAACAGAACCAGTATGCATACAGCAATCTCCCCCACCCAGAGGCGTCATGCTCATTCAAGCTGATGGGACACGTGCTATCTGGATTTTTTGATATTTTATTATTATTTTTTATAATATGTAGTTATGATGATTTTATATTATGAGTCAAACGTATTCTTCTAATTATGTCATAGATCATACCTCAAAAAGTCACACACCCCATTCCCTATAATATTGGTTTCTTCCAAAAGTTGCAGGTACGCACACACACAGCACTCTGTTGCACATCAATGCTGGAGGAGATGTAGAAGCTTAACAGTGTGTTGCTGAAGTGGTTATTTAGAGCATCAGTCCTGTTTTCAAATGTGTGAAAATGAAATGCAATTAGTTCTACACACTTAATTACATTTGAGAAATATAAGCATAGTTTGCAAAGCAAACTATGCCAAATGCTGAGAAATGGTATGGTAAACAATATAGTTGGCTAGTACCAGCTAAAGTTAGTAGCCATCCCTCAATCCGGTTGCTCAGCCTTCTTGCTCGCTAGCTTAAGTTGGTCGTGACTTGTGATGGCACAGCATCCTATTTGATATTGGTAAAGGATATTGTGAATGTTCTGGCTGTGAGCTGATTTTTTGGCTGAGTTTTTACCACCACTATCACAGGTTATAGTTAGCAAAACACTGAATTTCATTTGATATCTTCAGGTCAAGATGCAGAGGAAAATCTCATCATTCTTTAAAAAAAAAAAAAACTACAGAAAGTCCTGTCCTCGGTGCAAGAGGTAGCCTCTCATTAGGTTAGTGCAGAAGTGAGTGAATAAGTGAGTGTAATTTTCAATAACCACAACAGCACAAATAATTGACATGAAAATATAAATAAAAATACAGTATATACCATAATATAAAGTGGGAGCTTACTGAGCTACACAAACTGATTTAGTGAAGTTTTAAAATAATACCCTCAAAGTCTTTGAATATATACAGTGTATCAAATTGCAGAAAATTGCGTCATTATTTTAATTTTTTTTCCAGGGAAGAACCCCCATGCCCCCCACTCTAATTGTGCCCCACCCAGAATTTTGGCTTGCATGACACCCCTGCCCCCACCCACACACACAAAACCAAAGCCATCAAGCCTAGTTGTGGTTTGATTTGATCCAGTGTTTACACGGTTGAAAAATCTTTACAAAAGCCTTGACAGATAGATAGATAGATAGTAATCTTCTGTATAGTACATGCACACAGTGCACTGGAAGCAGAATACAACATCAGTTGTCCCGTGATATTAAAGTTAAAACAATCTCTTCAAGGCACGGCATGACAAGATCCTGCCCCCCCCCCCAAGTGCTATCTATTTTATGCCATGTTGCTATTTTAACTAACAAGATGGACAACATAATAATCACAACAGAGATTGTTATCAGCACTGCAACCAAATGTTTCATCATCTTGTCCACAGGAGCCTGCGATGAAAACATGCACACACATACTGAATGACTGAAAAGAAAAGTCATTTTATAAGTTGTGTGTAAGTTATGTAAAAAAGGCACTTTAACAGTATACATACTGTATATACAAAATGTATCGTCTAAATGCCTGGTATGTGATAGACACACACACACACACACACACAGAATCAACATGTTGAGAATTTCATACATAAATAAACTAACTTTGGATGATAGCCACTTGACTCAACTCAACTCAAGACTGCGGAGGCCTTATTGTATATAGGCGACAGTTGACCTTGGAATTCATTTTTATACAGAACAAGGGCCGTAGATTTTGTCCCCCATCTTTTACAGTAGGAAGGAATCACTTCACAGCCAGTATGAACAGAAGGAATAATTATAGCGACCAATAACTCTTTAAAAGTATATATGGGCATGTGAGTATTATCTAATGAGAACAGTGAAAGATGCTGAAAGGCTCCACAGAGCTGAGGGAAAATGTTAAGTGGGGTAATGATTCTCTGTAGGTTAGTCACTACAAGCGACCCCTTTGACTAAAAGTAGTGATCCATTGTTAATATAAAAATACCAAAAAGTTTCAAGTAGTCTGACTGAAGTGAGCAAAAAATGTTTACAAACCCCCAAAAGTTAAAGGTGGGTCTAGCTCTCTTTATACTGTTTGCAAGCTAACTGGTGGTGCTATTGAGCTAGCTGAGAAAAGAGCCATGCCCCCTGACACCCCTACCCCACTCTGGATGATTTTCATGCGAGGAGGAGGTGGGGACAGGCTGAATTGGTCTTTGAGATTTAAAACTGATCTGGATTGTCATGAAGAATCTAGCAGTGCACATCAGCTCCAATCTGCACCAAGTCCGGTGATTACAAGGCTGGAGCGCTCCCTGATCACTGTGTTCAATAACCGTGCACACACACAGAATAAGCATGGCTGAATGAAGCCAAAGTACAAATGTGGAACTTGTGTATCTTACAGATTGCATCTTCTCCATCTTTCGGTCACAATGAGCAATGTAGCAAAGATTTAAATGAAACGTTTATATATAATTAGCATGGTTAAAAAGAAACCACACATGAAAAGAGAGAACTTTATAAGTGTGTTTCGTGTGTCTTACAAAAAGTATATCCTCCCGTTCTTTTTCATGCTGAGCCTGAATTTCTTCTACCGCCATGTTGTCAGGCAAGACCAGTCTAAAGTCGAGGTTCTGAATCTGAAAACAGAGTGATACAAACCACAGTATAAGTCTTCTTATTCCACTCAGGTCATGGATGGAAGCTGTTTTTTGTTCTTGCCAAAATCTCCCCAAATCAACTGACAGGTCTTTTGATCCATGCTAGTGGCATGACACTGTAGATGTCTAAGTCAGTCTGTCAGTCCACCACTTTGGTCCAGACTGAAATATCTCACCAGACATTGATGCTCCACAGAGGATATACTTTGGACGTTATTGATCCCTGATTTTTCCTGTAGCGCCACCATGAAGTTGACATTTGTGTTTTTTGAGGGAAATATCTCGACAAATTTTTGAAGAATTGCTCTGACCTTTGGTGATCTCCAAACTTTTCATCTATCACCATCATCAGGTCAAAATATTTATCTAACCAACACTTTTGTTTATGACCAAATACCTGTGTATACTTTGTGTTAAGTGCTAATTAGCAAATTAGCTAACTCAAAATCATGGTAATCTCATGTGGTGATGCGAACCAGAAAATGCTGTTCCCATTAACGGCAAGTGAAGGAGTGTGGAGTATGATAAAGTAACTCTGGAACTTATTAACTTATTATTTGTTTTTGTATAATTCCTATGAATTAGTTAGGATGAAATACACAGTACAGGAGAAAAATGGGAAAACACACCTCATCGATGTCTTCAGACAGGCTTCTGAACTCAGGATCATATTTTGCCAGCTCCTCACCCAGAGCTCTGATTCGATGAAGGTAAATGTGCAAATCATCCTGCTCCAGTTGGAAACGTGCAGAATGCATGATATTGTTTCGGACATTGGAAACCTACAGTACGCACAGTGGTTAAAAAAACACAGATTCCCTATAAATGTTAGTGAAGACAGGGACGGGATTTGAGAATTGGCTACATTGGGTTTCCATACAACCAAACTAACACCTTGGTCGTTGTAATTGACATGTTTTTCTGTGTATTTTGTCACACAACTAAACAAATATAAAAAAGTGATTTGATGACAGCTCATAAATGCTTCCTGTTGACCAGGGTTGACAGAAACTCCTGCACTGCTTTACGCTCCCAATGTCAAATGACAATATAATCATAAATACAGATTAATGACAACAGCTGTATTGTTGTGTAACTGGCTGCATTGACATTTAAAACGAGTGACTGCAGAGAAAGTTAGAGACATCCCACAACATATGTTCATTTCTATGTGAAGGTTAATTTTATGTAAGCATTTACCTGTTCACACAATCCACCAAGCTCAAACTTCTTGAAGTGCTTGCACTGAGTCATGAGGGACAGAAGTGCAGCAATGTCAAAGTCACCAATTGATTTATGGTTCTTATGACCATCTGGCAAGTACATCTGAAACCAGAACAGGGTATCATTAGTGTGACATAATCAGACCAAAGCAACTTTACATTAAAAAAACTGTGATTTCCTGCTCAAACCTACCTTAGCCACTTGCCATTTTTCTTGGAACCACAGGTGGGGTTCAGTGTTCTTCCAAAACACCTTTCCATGCTGACTGGAGTGGTTTTTCAATATCACATCTCTCCAAGCAGAACACACCTCACAATCTAAAGGAGGAATCTGCAATCAGCAGCATAAAAATTATAATCAGTAAAAAAAAAAAAGAGACCTCCAAAAATCATCTTTCAGGACTAGATAACAAGATATTGAGACAATATGGACATAATCCTCTAGCAAGCAGTAACCTAGCAACCTGTTCTCAGCCATCCATAAACTGTAGCCTGCTGAAGAAAGAGGTAAATATTTTAGCAACAGCCCATCATTTTCCCATCATGCCTAGTGCTGGACTGAGTAGTTTGTTAAGTTTTCTTGTTTTATGTTCCAAAATGCAAATGTCACTTTTTGTTAGTGTTTGTAATGTGTCTGTTCAGAACATGGTGCTTTATGTTGGTAATTGTCATTTTTGTGCTGGTTTATATTTTTAACGGTTAGTAAGGGGGCTGTTACATTTCTTGAGTCTGGCTGTATTTTCTAATATCTATTTATTGTCTCGTCTAGTCACGACAGAGTTGACAGTGTCTTCAAGTCTGTCATGCTCTACTCAAAAAACGTGGGCCTACTTGTAATCGTTCAAAATACAAACCACCTGTATTTATTCTCCTATATTGCTTAGTGCCTCGCTGATTATAACCTTCTACATCCAAAGTATCACCTAATACTACTTTGCTAGATGTCTGGCTGACTGGAGCTTAATGTTCTCAATATGAAACTCTTCATGAGGTCAGTCCAACATTTGATCGTGTGGTCAGTTATAGTTTACTAATGTATGTAAACTTGCCACCATAGGAACAGCGGTTACATCACTTTCGAAACGAGCCACAACTTAACCGTGCGCAGGCATGCGCATGTGCGCTCCGGTACTGAAACAAGTGGCACTACACCCCTGCATTTAATACATTATTAACTGTTACAACAGTGCTTTTGGTGGCATCTCTTTCTTTTCAAGAATTGCTCTTAAGAAATGTTTATGTTTATTGTCCTCCCCAGCGGCGTCGTTAGGCCTGGGCGTCCGAGGCTGTTGATTTATAATATAAAGTACATTTCATCAGGATTGTAGGTGCCGTTGTTTAGCTCGTGGCCCGTACTAATCTGATCCTACAGCAGACTTTCATTTTCCTTTAGCAGGTTTTTTTTCTCGTTTGATAATTATTTTACAAACTTCATGTTGCATAACTTACTTTACGTTACAGTGTGGCTCCAAAACGAACTAAACCGAAGAGAGATACAGAGAGACAGACACACAGACAGCCGATGATGGAGAGAGCGAGAAGAGCGAGAGACAGCAGCAGATAATGGAGAGAGAGAGAAGAGAGAGAGACAGTGCACACACTACACTGCATGGACTGTAGGCCTATCTGAAAATTGTGTGTATGTGTGTGTGAAAGAAAACCATTTTAATACAATAAACTAATGTTCACATAAACAGGCCTACATTTAACTGTTTTTCCAACTTTAGTCAATAAGTGTTTAATGACGGCAGTTGTGAAGTATTCTGTTTCTACTCAATACTAATTATTAACTAACAACTACTAATATGTATAACATCAAAATTCATAATTCATGAGTAGGCCTACAGTTTTTGACTTACTAAGAGATGTAGCTACTTTGAGCGTAAATAAGGTGCCAGAGTGCATAAAAAAGCATCAAAATAGAGCTTGTTTATCAAAAAAAGTTTCCGGGGGAGGATCCCCCTGAGCCGCTGGTCCTCCCCAACAATGAAATGAAATATCCGCCCTTGGTCATGTGATGCTACCTCAGTACACTTTAAGAACAAATATTACTGGGACCACTAGGCCAGCGGTTCTCAAACTGGGGTCCTTGAGGAGGTTGCAGGGGGTCCCCAGAAAAATGCTGAATATTTTAATTTCACTATTATTTCATTGACTAAAAGTTAGCCCAATGAGAGAATGTGTAAGAATGACTATTCTGATCATAGGCTTCACACTCTTCACTGTTAATCTACCAATCTACAGTATAGACAGTTATGGAATAATTAAATCTTATCAGAGGATCCCTGAGACTACAAATACGGGTCCGTGGCCTGATGTGTATCAATTTGGGGGTCCTTGCCACCAAAAAGTTTGAGAACCACTGCACTAGGCTACAGAAAATTGCAGAACATTTAATATCCAGGAATTCACATGCACATTGACCATACACGGTCCAGCCATAGAGTAGGTTTTGACCTAGTCCTGTTTAATCACATACGCATGCTTTGGTTGTGGTTTCCAGTTTCTAAAATCGCACTTCTTGACACACCGATCCAGGCCAAATTCCAGGCGCAGTTGTTCGTGGAAATTTCCAAGTTCCTTATCGGTGAAACGCTGCAGCAGTATCTGAAGACAACTCAAAGCAAAAACGCCTTTCAACCAATTCTTGTGTTCGTCTTCATTAAATATCCGAAAGGTCTCCATGCTGAAGCAACACTGTCACACCAGGACGCCCTGCTTTTCCAAAATAAAGTTATGAGGGGTTATCAGAGGCCCACCCATGGAGGTAGACCATAGACTGTACAGTGTGTGAGGTAGACAGTACTAAGAGAGCCTGTGCCCTAGCTGTGGTCGGTCCGCCTCAGCCAAACAGGAAGCTTAAATGTATCGCATGATGCAAGATTAAAGATTGTGGAATAATGTTATGGATTCATATAAACAAACAACAAGCTGCTAAAAAAAGCTGCTAAAACATACAACACAATTAAGCTTTACATTACTCTTTTAATCATCCTACTGTGACTGCAGGTTCCCTGCTGTGTATACTTGTACTATGTATGTACTACTGTAGTTTTAATAAAGTCAGTGGAAAGTGATGAAGTATATTTACTCAAGTACTGTACTGAAATGCAACTTTGAGATGCTTGTGTCCCACCACATTTCAGAGGGGATAGTGTACTTTTTACTCCACTGCATTTTACACCACTTGTTACTTGTTACTCTGAATATGACTATTTTATGAACAAAACACGTAATGGCTTATAAAATATGGTGCATTATAATAGAAGAAGCTAAACAGGATACAAAGTAGGTAGTCATTGTCTAGACCAGGGGTTTTCAAAGTCTGAGACTGTGGGCCTCCCCTGAGACAAAGCTTGGAAAAAGGCGCCCCCTCTGTTGTTAGTTTACTTCCTGGATGCCAATGGGATCATGATTATGTTATGTGATCCCATAGGCACTCCACAATTGACCCAAGATAGCCTAATAATGCTGTTAGTCATAACTCCAGACTACACCAAATACATAAAAAAAGGTCTGTCCTGAGGCATTTATTAGTTTCTGACTCTGGGAAAGTGGGAAAAACAGTAAAATCGCCCCAAACTACTGAATCTCTGAACTCTCTTTAACCAAATCACACACATTTAGGCTATTCTATCTCCTTTTGATAACTAATGTAATATTTTTTCACTTCCATTCACTGAGCCTCCCCTGAAACTGTTTGCAGCCCCCCTGGGGAGACCTGCCCCACTTTGAAAATCTTTAGACTGTAACTTGCTCATAAAGTTTCAATTCTTGTTTTGTGAGAAGGGTAGGTGTAGTAAGGTAGGACTTCAGCCTACACAGTCACTGCAATCTTTTTTTTAAATATTGATTTATTATTTTGTGACTGCAGGCACCTGGGCAGAGTTCTGATTTTATTATTATTTTAAACCAGCTCTATGGAGTTTTTAAGTGGTTATGAAACAGTCTCAATTTAATACCGATGCCTCTATATGACCTAAATAAGCAAACGAGACCAACAGCTTGAACATTGGCTATTTCTATTAGTTTCTAATAGTTATTCTTAATGCCTGCCAAAATGTAATGCCAAAGGGCTCTGGTCTGCAAGTGGTGAAAATATCTTAAATATAGTGTGCACTGAAACTGATATAAGTTTTCTTAGGTGGCTAAAATACATTTTTACTGCTGTCTCCGTCCACAGCAGTACATGCTTAGCTTCCATGCTGGTAGTCTGGCTGGCTCTCCAAACTGGGAGCGCGTTGACCGCCATCTACTGTAGGTAAGACACTGACTGTGGATAAGTACCTCAAAAAATCCGAAATATCCCTTTAAGCTAAAGAGTGAAATCTGAAGATTAATCAATCAGTCAATCAGTCAATCAAGAACAAGTCAATGGGTTTTGTCAGTTTTTTTATTTACACTGCATTACAATACTATATACTGTACATGCACATACAATCTGTCACAACTCCCTTGGTCTGCTTAAATTCCGACCCATTGCAAATAGTAAATATAAAGACATAGTGCACAATATGCTCCTCGCTCTCTGTCACCTCTTCGTCCTNCTTCTTATTCTCTGGCCTCCAGTGAGTTGATGGCTTGGAGCTCTGCAGAAAACCTCTCGCCCAGATCTCTGTTGGCCTGCAGGAATCCCCCCAGCCTCTTCAACTGCTCAGCGTCCTAAGGAAGAGACAGAGAGTCGGTTGAAGTCATGTGACATCTTTCTTTATATGTAGTATGTCTACGTGTGCAAGTGCACATGGACATCTGTATTTGTTCTTCACACCTGTGTCTTTGTACCATCATCATCATCAGCAGCAGCAGCAGCAGCATACAGTAACTCCTGCAGCCTCTCTTGTAGCAACTCAGCCTCCCATTGGCTGATTAAGTCGCCGCTGGTCTCCCATTGGCCAACAGAATCACACTCTAATCCATGCAGGTGAGCAGAATCCATTCGGTCCAAACCGGAGACACATATTGACAAATCAATGGACAGCATCTGGACAAAGAAAACGCACACGCACAAAAAATGTGATGCAACACAACACTAATGCAGCTGGGATTTGAGAGCTTCAAAATACTGGACATATTTCAGCAGCGACACACACGCACACACAAGTACTGACCTCCTCTATCTGTCGTCCAGCTGTTTGCATCTGTGGTACGTGGCTAAACTGTCGCAAGAGGTTTATCAGAGCGGCCTGGTAGTGGCTCATCCATTCATCCTTCACACGCAACTCACCAGAATGCATCAACTCATTTCTGTAACGGATCACCTGGAACACACACACACACACACACACACACACACACACACACACACTCATCAAATATGCAGTATTTTATTGTTCTTTTATTTATTCTGCTTTTGGAGTTTTTCCTAGAATCACTTTCTAGTGTTCACATTATTTTCATTTTGAAGCAGTTTGTCAAGTCTAGATTATTATAGCTCGCCAACATTTAATGGTGGTTATTGAGATACAGCGTTATTACCAATGATGCAGGCAGATCACTGACAGACAGAGACTGGTGGAGCAGACAGACATATTTGCCCCCTCGTACATAAGGCTTGGTCATGTAATAATTTTCTGACTTAAAGGTATAACGAGGCAAAGGTTGATGCCCAGAAACGTCCCGAGCACAGCTAAATAAGAAAATACAGGCAGAGGGCAGGGTCTCTGCAGATACAGACACCGCTACACACTTCTGGTGGGTCATAAGTGGAGATTGAGAGGGNTGAAGCAGTTTGTCAAGTCTAGATTATTATAGCTCGCCAACATTTAATGGTGGTTATTGAGATACAGCGTTATTACCAATGATGCAGGCAGATCACTGACAGACAGAGACTGGTGGAGCAGACAGACATATTTGCCCCCTCGTACATAAGGCTTGGTCATGTAATAATTTTCTGACTTAAAGGTATAACGAGCCCGCACCTGCATTTTGAATTATATCGAGCAGTGCGAGCTTTCCATGTGATTTTTTTATTGTGTGTTGTATTGATGTACGAGTGTTTTCTTCAACAATTTACTTTAAGGCTGCTTTCAGTAATTGTAAATGTTTCCATGTCACTGCAACAAATATCGGTATCAAAACTAAAAACTGTACTTATAAACTCGACAGGACAGAGGAAACTCTCAGGGGAAACAGTGTGTGACCTTTTGGATGTGTAGAAGAACACAGAACATTAATTTACATTAAATCCTGTTGGATCCTGTTGACATGTCTGGAGATTTAAATAATCAATGAAGTTAAACTGCTGTGCCTCGAGCGTAAATGTGCACAGCGTCTCTCTTAATGGGGAGACGCACTTATCGTTTCTGCTGTGGTGGGATCGCTGAATATATTTAATAAAGTCAAAAAAGTAGTTAATATTTTCGTTAATGATGTGTTATTTCACCCACCCAGAACCCATCCACTATTAATCAAAATGTTCATTTTTATGACCCAACCCGCCCAATCCGCAGTGCCTGCAGATATAACTGCAATCCGTGCATCACTACTGTGCGCTATTATTGGCTGGGGGCTACACACCACTGCCCAAAGGTTGATGCCCAGAAACGTCCCGAGCACAGCTAAATAAGAAAATACAGGCAGAGGGCAGGGTCTCTGCAGATACAGACACCGCTACACACTTCTGGTGGGTCATAAGTGGAGATTGAGAGGGATTATTTTTGTATGAGTCTATACATTGTTTTTTTTTTAGGAAAATCCTATTTGTTATACCTTTAACTTGACAATGACTGACCAAAAGTAGCAGATCATGCCCATTTTAAGCAATGTGAATGTTTACCTCCGTCACACATTTTTGATGCACAGAATGGAAACAACCACAGTAGTTGATTAGGTTGAGCAGGGCCGAGGCATCGCACTGATCTGCCCCCTTCACTCTCCCCTGACCTCGTGGCATGTAGGCCTACAGAAAGACAGAGACAGAGAGAGAGAGAGAGAGAGAGATTGACAAAGACATTAATTAACATTGGACGAATCAAACCAAAACTCAAAACAAACTTAATTGCTGGCCCTAAACAATGAATAGAAATTGGCAGAGTATCTCTTCACTGTCAGAGATACAAAGCAGAGACAGATCCTGACCAAATACAGTCTAGCCATAGAGAACGGACGACACAAGAAGTCCTGGCTAACAACAGCGGAAAGAGCCTGTGCTCAGTGCACGATAGGTGAGGTAGAGAAAGAGGCTGAATCCAAATGTCCGGACTTCGCCAGTCTTGCAGGCTCGCGGACTTTGCAGGTGCCTTTGCAGGAAGTCTGCGAGTGCTGACGGCTGTCCAAACCCTCAATTCATCCAGTCCACAAGGGGCCTCAAGCGGACTTTCTGCAGACTTCCAGAGAGTCCACTTGGGGTGCAGACTTCACCAGACTTCGCTGATTTAATTACCCACAATTCATTGCAATATAGACGAGACGTTGTAGTTTTTCCAATTGCCAACTAAAACAACAAAAGAGCTTATTATGAATGTAAAACTTTACTAAAACGTTGCTTGAATCATGTAGGCCAGAAGTAATATTCAACCACATCATGATACAGAAATACGTAGAAGTATGGTCTATATGTAGAGGTACAGTAATCAAAATGCATTATATCATTGTAGTCTTTAAGTGATGGTAGCCTATAACATCTGTGCAGTGTAATGCCAAATATATGTCAGAAAACAACAAAGACGGTCTTCCAATGTAACTAATACCCAATTTATCTAGCCATAGTCAGGTCCTTATAGACAGCTTTGCAGTCTCCCGCCCTCGCAGACTTGACGTGATGACGGTGAACACGTCACAGTACGTACAACTGAAGTCTGCGAGGGCTCGGTCCGCAAGTCCAGAGGGTGGACATTTGGACTCAGCCAGAGATGCACTTCCTCTTAAAATGTGACAAATATAATCATATCAAAGTGGAATACTTTAAGAAATTTGATTTGTCAATCCCAAACTTCACAAAGCTGGATGACAGTGAAAAGCAACAGATTCTACTAGGAGAGGGACATGCAGCACACTTAGCTGCACAATATGTGACTGCATGCCACAAACTGAGGGACACATCATTACAACAACATCACTGAATGTGACAATTATGTGACAATGTGACAAATAATTACCTTGACATATCCTATTATACATATGGTTATCTTTATTATCTAATATTGTGTTATTGCTGATATTACTGTTTTTTTGTGTATTGTCCAAATATTTGTTCAATTTGTACTTTGATGCTGTGGCAAAATTGCTCTTAAACCTTCATGCCAATAAAGCCTTTGAATTGAATTGAATTCAAAGAGAGAGAGAGAGAGAGAGACAGAGAGAGAGAGACCTTCATTAGACTCACACCTTCAGGTGAATCTTCAGATCCTTTTGAGAATGTTTCAGTCTGTCATATTTGCTTCACAAGTCAAAAAATGCTTTGGGTGATATCATGCAACACATTTAACTTTACTTGACCATGTAATGAGATAATTTGACCAAATGGAGATTCACTTGTTTCAATATACTCCGGTCTGCAAGCAACCAATGGTTATTTTCATTATCCATGACTGATTATTTCCCCTATTAATTGATCAATTGTTTAGTGAATGATATTTTTTCATCTTGTCAGCTCTACATCTATGAGTTTTTATAGTGACAGCCCATTTAATGTGTGATAGATCACAAATCATTCCGTGTGTTAAAACTAATAAACATAATCAATGCGAGGTCCACGTGTGACGTTTCTAAACAAATGTAATACATTTTTTTTAGAATTGTCAGATTAATTACAGTACCTTGGTTTAGTTACTCTAAACTAACCCAACAAACCTTCTTTTTGGTCTTATGTAACTCCACAGTCCTGCCAGATGAGCTCAAGTACCCCGTCATTCACCACCTGCCACGTTCCAAATGTGTTCTTTTGACTCGATATTAAACTGGATATTATTTCACACCATTAATGATATAAAAAGTGGATATTGTTACAATAAATATAGAACTGCAACAATCAGTCAATTAGTTGATCAACAGATCAACAAATTAATCCCCAACTACTGATAATAATTCATTCATTTTTTATTAAGAAAACAATTGTCACATTAATTGATGATGAAAAACATAGCTCAAGCCCTAACTAAATATACTAAAGATCAGCCTAACACCGATTTCCTTCCTCTCAACACATGTGGGGTTTTTTTTGCAACTTTTTCTTCTTTTCTCACTTTTTCTTCTTTTCTCTACTCCCCTGGTCGTGACTAACTGCTAAACAATGAGACTATGGTGAGTTGACTGGTAGACTCTTGGCACATTCCTGTGGCGTTGTTAATGCTAGCTGTATGCCAAAGTTAGGACCACATTTCCCATAAACCCTTGCTTTGCTTGCTGTGTTTCAGCTGAAGCAACAACGTCCAGTTGACACTCTCATTTGTTTATTCTGCTGTCTCATACATAATGCAGTGATGGCCTGATGACATTAAATGCAGTCATAGCAGATTGAAGTGAAGTGTGTGTGATGTGTGTGTGTGTGTGTGGTGTGTGTGTGTGTAGTCTACCTTTGCCAGTTCCCAGTGGTCTGTCCTCCAGTGGGGAGGGAAACAGTTGTCCCAGTTCACTGTGGTTTTTGGCTGTCTGTGGTGTCTCAGGATCACTGCCTGCCACTCTGAACACAGCCTGCATGGTGAGGAAAGCTGGACAAACAAACAAACACACACACACACACACACACACACACACACACACACACACACACCTGTGCTTACTATTTATGCAAGTTACAGTGAGAAACAACGGGAAATCTAGTGATTGAAGACAGCCTATAATATGGTCACAATAGGTTGACAAACAAGAATTAAATGAGCAGAACTCATCCCAAGACTAAGCAGAGTCTACAGACTGAGCTGACCTTATTGTCTCTCGGTCTGCATGAAGAAGTCTCACACGGTTTCCGTAGCAGAGCGTTTTGATTGAGCAGGTCTGCGTGGAAAGCTCTCGTGTGGTGGGTGATGAAGGGGTGCAGACCATCCCTCAGTAAGACCAGACACGTTCCTGCTTTCAGCCAGTTTTTATACCCCCTGTCGTTGAGACGGGCCGCCAGCTCCTCCAGAACCATGTCGGTCTTATTTCCTGATAGGAAACATAACAAAGACGCAGAGCAAGTTCAGACTAAGTCCTCATGTTCGGCTCCACCCTCCCTGTACTGACAACAGAGCGGCCACAAGATGGCGCCGTCTGCTTTAGAAACTGTAAGACGTGGCTGTTAACTGCTGCTGCTGGTTTGAGGACGAAGGAGGCAGAAAGCTTTAAATGAACGACTTCAGCTCGTACAGGTAAGATACATTATAAAGTTGTTGGACTCTCTGTCTCACCTCTCGTTTACCAGACCTGCAGAGCCATGGGACATGAGTCTCCAGTGGGATGTATCCACAGTGTCCGACTAGTCTCTTTTCCTGCAGAGATCCATAAGAAGGCTGAGGGCTCCAGGACAGCTTTGGGTGAAGCCTGCTGTCCTGCTTGTCCAGGAGTGGTGTCAGGGCTGTTTGATCCAGAGAGGAGGGTTACAGCTCCAAGCAGCAGTGTTGAACTACCACCTTTTTTCTCAGGAAACTGCAGAAGCTTATTAATGCATTTTTCTGACTTTTCTAAGTATCCTGTAGAGCTCAGATTGTGGGTGTGTGAGAGGGAACCTCTGGATTGCTCACAGGGGCAGAATTAATGACTTTGGGGGCCAACGCAAAGACAAGTATTCCAGACCTGGTCCTTTTTAAATCCAACCATTACATCTGTTGCTGATATAACTGCAAACATTAAAGGCTGGCTGGTGAACTCTGCAGCTGATGCCTCATGGCTGAAAACAGGAAGTCTATAGCTTGATGAAGTAGTGGAGGGGGCGGAAGAGGATGGATGTTTGACATTGCAGGGTCAGTTCACTCAAATTTAAAAGACAAAACAAAAGCCAGCTTCATTTTCTCACAAACTCTTGCGGTATCGAGTCAGCAAGATGGTTTCAGATACTTAAGTTTTATTTATTTATTATTTTAAGATAGGTTTTTGGCAATTTGAGTGAACTAAAGCTTTTAAGCTGTATTAAAGTTGAACGCCACAGATTTCACATATCAGAATATCAGATCTGTGTACAGTTGTTGGGGAGTGCAGCTGCATATGTGAAAAAACTTGAATAAAGCCTTTTGTGGCTCTAAAGGGAGCTGCGTGGACTTACAAAGAAGTGAGTTTACAGACTTCTGTAACCCGCTCCTCATCTCTGCTTGAGACTTTTGGCTGGAGGCTACATTAGCCGTTACTAGTATAACACACACGAATCTCTGTTGCATTTTGGGTCATGTAGATGCCAGGTTATGACAAGAAAAAAAAGACTGCTGCTTTGATTTTGATATTTTTTTAACTGTCCACCATGAGTCTGACAGTGTTAAAGGAGTGTAAATCAGTGGAGTACTCTTAAATGATTTTTGGCCCAACACTGACGTACTATCACCTTATGAAGTCGATATGGTGAACCTCTTAGCCAACACTTGCCTACACACATCCAGCATATACTGAGCAATATTATTCACTCTCAGTCTACCTGACAAAGTTTTTCACTCTCGTTGTAGCTCTGTTTTGGTCTCCACCATCTCCTGAGGGAAATATCTGGCTCTTCAGCTGCTAAATGCTTCACTATGTTCATCAGCTAGTTGCTAACTTTGTCTGTCTGCTGTTTGATGCTGAGCAGGTAGTGTACAGTGGGTTTTTGGAGCTTAAGACAGCTCACACAACGCTGGCGAGAGCAGAGTGAGTAAACCAAAACCGTAAAGTTGCAGGCGGGAAAACATTGAGCTAAAATGCTCAGTAGAGCTGAGGGGGGCGACAGAGTTTGTAATAATTCTCTGGGTTCGTCAGTACGAACAGAACCTCTTTACATTATACATAGTCATTCTTTTAATATAAAAATATTGATTATAGCTGCTTTAAATGAATATTTTAAAAACATTATGAAAAGCTTATAATGCTATATATTTTGTTTTTAAGAGGCCCCTAGCTGCGGGGGTCTAAGCAGGTCAGATCATCTACACCTTTGTCTAATGAATGACCATATCAGATTCCATAATCCACAGGAGTCGGTGCATTGTGCCACCCTCAGGCAGTCCCTTATGAGAGGTGGCATCACCAAGCTGCTACATCTGCTGTCTGCTGTGAAGAGGAGGGTAGGAAAACCCAGAAGAGCTGGAGCCAGCAGCTGCATGCACTGTTGTCCCTGAGGCTGCTGCTGGAGGTGTTCACCAGGAAGGAGCTGGAGTTTCTGACAGACTCCATGTATCAACTGAGACTAGGGGCTTGCAGGAGGAGTGAGGCTACTAACCTCCACCTATGTCAAACCTGAGCAGTATGATGCAGTAAGCGTTGAGAGAAAATTCACCTTAAAACACTTCAACTAAAAAAAAAAAAAAAAGCTATTGACATTGCACCATCCATTTCTGGGTCTATTGTGTTGGGTGGTGTATTTTTTCATTGCTGCAGATAGCTGTCCAAACTCAGACAACATCAAGTTATTTCCAACCTGGCTGCAGTTTCACAGCACAATAATTTCTCAGCTATTTACAGCTTCCGCAACATCAACAGTAAATGTCAGGTTTGGGTATCAGATGTAACAGGACAATGCCCTTCAACAATACTGCTATTTTTTGCCTGGTAGACACCTCAGTAAGAGAGAACAGACAGCACACCAGGAGAAGTTACTAAGTAAACACATTTATTATACAAACCAATTATTTAAACAGGGAACCACAATGAAACTGCTGTTAAATGTAATTTACACAGTTTCACAAATAAAACAAACTCAGTATCCCATAATCCAATAGGATTTTTGCCCAGGACTACAATACCACACATGAGAACGTCGTGGAGCCTCAACCTCGCTCACTCTGGAACTTGAGACTGGAAACACCGACAGTCTTTCGTATGAGACGCTGACTTGTCTTCTGATCCCTCCAGTCCGTCACAGCTGTGGAGTTGGCTTCAAGCGGCTCGCCAACAGACCCAGGAGGAAGCAGGGAGAGGGAGAGCAGGTGATCAGTGGAAGCACAGGAGGTACTCACAAAATATAAATATATATGAACCTTATCCAGCTGTGCCCCTTACACAGAATCAAGAGAAAAACAGCTTCTTTCCAGAGCTCCCAATTTATATTGAATTGTAATTATACAAGAATGTATTATAGAAGAGAATGAGATACCAGTTTATCAAGCAAACTATAGTTAACAGCTGGGTTTATACTAGCTCACTTTGGGACATGTAAATCAATAACTGAAATAGGAGTAGACAACCAAGATTAATCAAGAAAATTAACCAAGAAAATAGGACCACAATAACCTCACTGTAATTTTCAAAATGTTCAAAACAACACGGGACGTACAAGACATGATAAAGTGAAGATATGTAACAGTCGTCATACAGGGTGAGAAGAGCAGCATCTTACAAGCTATTACGTTTTAGCCACGTTAGCAGCGTCTGTTGCTCAGTTGGACCACCACTTTGGTCCAGACTGAAATATGTCAAAAACCATTGGATAGATTGCCATTAAACTTTGAAATAGTTACCACAGAGAACATTTTGTCACACTTATTTGTTGGATGATTTTGAAAACTTTCTTTGGTGGCTCTTTCAAGGTTGCATCGACATCCAAAAAGTGAGCGTCAGCTGAGGATTGCATTCATGTTGTTGGAAAATAAAACCTGGACAACAAACAATAAGAAAAAAGCCTTGGACACTGCAAAAAAGGATGACGTGAATCTGATCGTTTATTGAATGAAAAAGGTGAATACAGCAACAGTGAAAGTTTTTAGCCATGCTAGCGACGTGCCCCATGGGATAGCAGTGTCGGTCTGTACACCACTTTGGTCCAGACTGAAATATCTCAACAACTGTTCAGTGGATTGTACAGACATTCATGGTCTTCAGAGGATGAACCCTAATGATTCTGGTGATCCCCTGACCTTTTCAGTAGCGCCACCATGAGCCTGATATTTGTAGTTTTAAGTGAAATGTCTTAATGTCTAAATCTGTCTTAATTACTGAATGCATTGTCATGACATTTTGCACTCATATTCATGCCTCCCTCAGGATGAACTGTAACTTGGCTATATTCTGACTTTTCACCTAGTGCCATCAACAGGTCAAAATTTTAATGACATTCCCATCAGCCTTAGTTGTATTTTCTGTATAGCGCATATTAACAAATATTAGCATGCTAACATGCTGGTGAACGTGGTAAACATTATACCTGTGAAACATCAGCATGTTAGCTTTGTCACTCTGCAGATGTTAGCATGCTGATGTTAGCATTTAGCTCAAAGCACCACTGTGTCTAAGTACAGCCTCACAGAGTTGCTAGCATGGTCTTAGTCTTGTGAAGTGGTCAAAAGACATGCAGTGAAGGGTAGTAGTGTGTTCTTATGTATGAATACATATTGGTGGGCAACCACTTACAGCTGTGATTAATTCCTTTTTTATTATGTTTTATTATCTCCCATTACACTATCTGAAATATGCCCTCTGTCTGATATTTACTGTATGTAGATTTATAAAGCAGTTTCTTCTTTCTTTTTCAGGATAAGGAGAGACATAAAAGACAAACAACTCAGGAGGACTGAAAAATCTCCATTTGAGTTGGAGTATTTGTTTGTCTGTGTTCTTTGTTAGCTCTTTGATTGACTGCCTTCCACCCGGTGCATTCTGGGATACGATCTAGCCCCCATGACCCCGACTTGGAATAATAATGGAATGATTCAAGAAAGGAAAGGTAAATGAAGTACGTCACCTGTTTTTTGTGTGTGTGTGTGTCTGATTTAAGCGTTAACTGGCCTAGAAATGCAGCTGAAGTAGACAGGAATAGTCACAGGATCCCCAATTAAAACATATTACATTACAATTATGAAAATGAAAAGACATTTGTGTTGTATCAAATAATTTCATCTTTACATGAAAATTTAATTAGTCTTTTAGGATGCACAGAGAAAAACAAATATCCCTCCATCTTTGTAATTGGATCTCTATGGATTTGACGATAGTTAAAGTAGATTAGACGCCCTGGAGTGTGTGTGTGTGTGTGTGTGACTGAATGTGTGAGTGTGTGTGCATAAATGAGCCCTGCTCAGCAGTCAGTCGAGGGGACGCAACAATATTAATGTGGGCGTGTGTGCTCGCAGGTATGTACGGGAGTGTGCAAGCGTGTATATAAATACATATATGCATTTGTGTGTATGTGTTGGAGTGTGTGTGTGTGTGTGTGTGTGTGTGTGTGTGTGTGTGTGTGTGCCCACAGTCCCAGCAGGGTGTTTTTTTTAAGCAGAAGAGATCAAAGAGACATTAGTATTCTGAAATAAATCACATGCTCAGGCCTCACTGTGTGGGTCCCCAAACACATACACAGGAGACACACTCTCCCTCTCTCTCTCTGTCTCATTCTCTCCGTCTCCTCCTTTCTCTTTCCCCTACCATCTCTCTCTTCAAAAGACACCACCAGCCCGCACCTCCACCACCACNCTCCTCCTCCTCTCCCCGGCCCCTAGCGGCCTTCAGAGCTATCTGCTTACTGGCTCTGAATCCTTTGTTACATCCTTTCAGTTTCTCACGTTCCAACTTGAGCCCCGTCTCCTCCCTCCGTCTGCAAATAAGCAGGAAAATGCTTTGTCAGAGAAAACTGTTGTTCATCACTGAAAAAGTCAGAAACGCAAAGTAGGGGTTTTTGACAAGTATATCCTTAGGGAGAGACCTCCATCTCTCTCCCTCTCTCTCCATCTCCCTCCTCTTCTTCCCTTGCACCCCGTCTTTCACACCTTTCTTTCTCTCTGCCTCTTTTTCTCCAACTCTCTTCTAAGCTCAGCGGCAGAATGATTCCTGGTGATGGTGATTTTTTTTCCCCTTTCTGTTTTTGATGCGTGAATTTCTTTTTGGAGAAGTGTGAGCACTTCCAACACTTTCGACAATGTTAAGACTCACTGACAACTTCTGAAGTAATGGGAGCTGTTCTGCTGGGCAGCCAGCGTCAGCCGGACTTCGCTGTCGCTCTGAATGGTCGCTGCTTTTGCCAGCGGGAGAAAGAGGGGAATAGAGGAAGAGAAGTGAAAGGAAGAGGAGAAAAGTAATTGACATGGTACAGCTCGGAAAGGAAGAAGCTCATTTTTAGCCACAGAATTAGAATGAGTAGAACATAAATGCCCCCTGTGGCTCCCAGACAGTTGCAATATCCATGAGATTCAGGGTTTTCTTTGTGCTTTGTTGTCTGTGTGTGTGTGTGCATGTAGGCACGTGTGTGGGATGGATAAGTTTAGGCCAATCTGTACATGCATGTCCTTATTTATGTGTGTGCATGTATCCGTGCGTGTCTACTTGTGTGTGTGTGTGTCATTTTGATAGCCACCCACATGAATATGCAGATCAGTTTTAGAGAGCGTATGTGCTCAGCATTAAAGCCCACTCTCCACTGCTGACCCAATTTCACACTGCAGTGTATGCGTGTGTGTGTGTGTGTGTGTGTGTATGCGTGCACTTGCTTATCAATGCATTTCGCCAAGCTTGGAAATTTCGTGCGGTTAAGACGGAGGCGTGTGAGTGGGGGGGGTGTGTGTGTGTGTGAGTTGGCCTATGAGTGTTTATAGTGTTTATGAGGCAACAAACACATGCGATAAGTCTCATCCAACATGTACACAGTCAGAGTTGGCTGTGAATAAAAAAAATCACATTAATACACACTGACCAAACACATGCCTCCACAGCCTGAACCACATTCTTGCTCAGGCTTTGTATGTCGTTATTTCTCACGCACATTTCTCCCACACTATAGAAGAAAGTAAATATTAAAGGAATAGTTTGACGTTGTGGGAAATTCGCTTATTCACTTTCTTGCCAAGAGTTAGATGAGAAGATTGATACCACTCTCATGTCTGTAACATAATATGAAGCTCAGCCAGCAGCCAGTTAGCTTAGCTTAGCATTAAGATTAAAAACAGGGGGAAAGAGCTAGCCTGGCTCTGGCTATTGGTAAAATTATTCCACCACCAGAACTGCTAAAACTCACTGAATAACATGTTATATCTTGTTTGTTTAATATGTATAAACAGTGAAGTGGAAAAGCAAGGAGATGTGGTTTACAGGGGTTTGTGTGCTGGACTATTTCCTGGTTAAGCACACACTGACTTCCCCCCTGCTTCCAGTGTTTATGCTAAGCCAAGCCAACCGCCTCCTGGCTGTGGCTCCATGTTTAAGGGAGTATTTTGACATTTTCTTGCCGCTCGCATGTCTGTACGCTACTATGAACCGCCAGCAGATGGTTAGCTTAGCATAAAGACTGGAAGCAGGGGGGAACAGCTAGCCTGGCTCTGGCTCTAAAGCTCACTTATAAATACGTCATATCTGGTTTGTTTAAATACGTACAAAATCCAAAGTGTAAAAAAATATTCACTGTGGTTTTACCTGTTTACAGACAAGAAAGTGGTGTCGATATTAGTCACGGCAAATAAGCGAATAAACATATCCCCCAAAATGTCAAACCTTTCCTTTAAGCAAAAATTGCAAAACATGTCATTTGAGGCCAAAGGATAACATGCAGGTTCAGGACTAATGTTCCCTCTACGATATGTCGATTTGGTGACCCGTGGATTATAACCCATCACCCTAACCAAACAACAACATTCATCAGCAACTGCTCCCATTGTCCCTAGAAATGTGTTTACATCGGCTAAATCTTTGACAAACTTCAAACATTTGGTACTAAGTGTTATGAAATGCAGCTACTTTATCTTTTCTACAGTTCAGGTGCTTATTGAGTTACAACAGACATTATTTCAACAGACGTCCATGTTGTCAACTCAGCAGTGCCAGTCAGCAGGACCATCCAGGACGAGCCAGCAGTTCGTCGAGCCACCAGTAGATGGAGACGTTGAGAAGAGGGAGGCCGAGTGGCAGAGCTGAGATAATGGCTCTCTGGTCTATTGTTCCCTGTATTCATCCTCACCCTCCACCCTCTCCTTCTGCCTTCCAGTCTAACTTCCCCCTCGCGGACTTCAAAGGAAAGGAAGGAACTAGAAAATAAGGTGAATTAATTTGCCCCCCTATCCCATGCCTACATGTTGCAGCGGATATGCTTTTTAATTGGTTGTGCTAAATACATAACCTATTTTTGTATCCTTTACGAAAGCCTAAATGATGATCTGGGTCGAATCTATGCAGATGCTAGAAACCCTCATAAAACATTAACATTACCCCATATGAGCAAAGCACCTTGAAAACAAGTTGCAAGAAAAAAAGGACAGTGTAAAGCACGGCTCGGCCAGCGTATGGCTTAATAAGATCTCGCACCCAGCGCTACAAACTCTGACAGACATTCCTCGGCATCTTTAACCCACAACCCAGAAGCCTCAGTGCAGACTGAACTCTGTGAAGTAGATCAATGGGAGGATTATCGCAGGACCAAGATGCCAGTTATAGAGCAGCTCTGTGCTGCCTCAGTGAGGGGAGAAGATTGAGAGGCTTTCCTTTGATCTTGTGCTGGCGCATCTGAGAGGGCCCGCTGCTGATGATAATGATGCTGAGGCCCATTGCAGAGAGCCAGGCTGGGGGCTCGGCCCCGCTCTCGCTCCCATTCCTATACTGGTGATATAAAAGGCTGGCCTGTGGAGGGTTGGACGGGACAAACGGATTTAGTCAGACGGATTGTGGATTCATGTGAATTTTATCCTCACAAATGGTTTTTTTTCTTCCTGGAAAGGAATGTTATTGATGCAACAGTGGTGTTTGTGTGTGTGTGTGAGTGTGTATATGCTCCAGTTGTTTCCTCCGTCACATTAGATCCAGCTGAACACCTCTGTCCTCTTTCAAGGACACCCCTCCCTCCTGCATGTCTCCGTCCCTCAGCCTCTGTCTCTCTCTCTCTCTCTCTCTCGCTCTCCCCCTCTCTCTCTCACACTCACAGACACACTTCACATATACACACTTCACACACTCGCACTTTCTCTCTCTCACTCTGTGTGACAGGCCACGGTGCTGGAGATGGCTGCTGACATTCTGGACAGTAAAAGGCTTAAGGTGGAATGTGTGTGTGTGTGTCTCAAAGGCAGATAGAGGAACCTCACAAGCCTTCTCTCAGTGTATCTCTGCATCTTTTCTGAGCGAGCACTGTTGTCACACACAGAATCTCGAACAGTACACCAACGCTGGCATCTGATTCGTGACTGCTGCTGTCGTTTTATTGACTCCTTTTTGTTTCTGTTTGACCGTTTGCCAAAGCTCAATGATTATGATAATAGGATGTGAGGTCAATAATCTCTTAATTAGTGCTAAGTGGGAATTAGATTAGGCTTTTGTTCATTTCAGAAACAGCTCTAGTTAACCAGATTAGCGCAGTGTGGATTAGGCCCGGGATGAGGACAGAGGACAGAGCAGTGGAGGTTAGAGAGGGAAAGGTTGACATGTTCGGCCTCAGGTCACGGCCGTGCTGACCAGGAACGCATTATCTGATTGGCTGTCACTCAGGTTCTGTGAAAGGTGTCGGGATGGCCTGTTGGCTACTGAGCGGGGACAACAGAGTGGTACAAGACAAAATCTTGGTTTGTGAAAACAAGTTTTCATTGCTTCTCCAACTCAGCAACTCCGCAGCAACAGAGCCTATCCAACACCTCTCTCACATATAGTCATGCTCTCCTCTCTCCTCCAGTGCTCTGTTATTTCTTTACTCTCCTTTCTCTCTCATCCCTTTGCTCCTAAAGAGCTTTTCTGTTCAACTGACCTCCTATCCACTTCATTTGATGGGCCCCTGCTAAGAGGACTCCATCCCCTCTCTCTTTCTCCCTTTTCCTCGTCCTCCTCCCTCTTACTCCCTCTTTTCTCACCGTCTTTGCTCTCTCTCTCGCTCTCTCTCTCTCTCTCTCTCTCTCATCATCATCCTCCCCGCCTTCCTTCCCTCGCTACCCCCGTCTATTCTGTGGCCCAGCGTGGGTGGCTGAGTTTAATGAATTCTCTTTTCTCTCTGCAGCCAGGCGCTGATTTCTGATTGTGAAGAGGTGTGTGCGTTGTGAGTGTGTGTGAGTGAGTGAAGCACACACACACACACACACATATTTTACTTACTCACTTTCACTGCCATGACTGTGATCATTTTATCAGTCTAAATAAATCTCGGCCTTTATCCCGATCAAGGTTTCAGGTTGCACTTCCTCTTTCTTAAAGGAGAAAGTCACCGACTGTCAGCTTTAAAATAGATTTGCCCTGGGATGTGTTTGTTGTTGATGTGAACACTACCTGCTGTCTCCTGCAGCCAGAAACATGAGTCAAGAGTCTGATTTGTCCTCTGCCTGTGATGTCTTACTAATGTACAGGAAAATAGAAAAACAGTCAATGACTGCAGAAAGTGTCTTAGAGAAGACCCCAGATGATTTTTAGCTGAGCAGATTCTGTTTTGTTGTTCATAAATAATAAATGTAAAGCTTTTCATACAGGCGTCTTACATGTTCGCAAAGTCAATGTACCATTTTGTGCCAATGAAGCATCCAATAAAGCCTGCACTTTGGATGTAGTGTATTGTCATGCTGCTGTGATCTGCCATACTTGTAGTTACAGCTAGCTGCACTGTACTGGGGTCAGCTTATATGGCTTATATAGCCTGTAGCAGGGTGGCTGGTGCTAGTTTGTATGGGTTAATCTGCAATATGAACTCATTTGGACTGGCTGTAGCTGAGTTTGATGGTCAAAATGGATGCCATCAGATTAGAGGTAGAAATAATGAATCACTTTACTGATTCGAATCACTTCGTTCAGTTCAGTTCAAAGATTCGTAGTCACTGACTATGTAGTTTGTTCAGTTTTTTTCCTTAGCTAAGTGGTCACATCACTGTTCAAATACGCTTTACGTACAACAGTAAGTGAACGCATCACGGTTCATACATTCAGCACTGATTCTGACTGTCCTCAGTTCAGTTCAGTCTGTTGCTAGTCCAAGCTGTTGGGTTTAGTTCAATACAAAACTAGCCTTTACAAGCACATAAGGTTAAGAGCTCAGCAGCCTGTTATTCATGACAGCAGTATCAGATTTTGATTGTTTTTGTGGCTTTCGCTGCATTTTAATATCCTTTTAATGAGGAAGTAACATACTGTGTTTCAGAGCACCTGACAACGGTGCTCGACTGCTAAAAGCCACTGATTCAATTCAGTTAAAAGGTTCGTTGTTAAAGATTTGTTTGTACGTGTACTGAACACCTGTGTATCGGATGTTCTAGCTAACAGGTAGCTAGCATCGCAGGTATGCGGCTAGGTAAAACCACCTTTTCATTTGCAGAATTAAGTTTAATCTACCTGATTTAAAACTGTTTTAAATCTTAACTGGCTCTAGGGATGGCACTATCAGTCTGTCAGTCAGTCCCCACTTTGGTCCAGACTGAAATATCTCAACAACTATTGCCATGAAATTTGTCACTACAAATTGGTGACCCTCTGACTTTTCATCTAGCACCATCATCAGGTCAAAATTTCAATTTGTCCAATACTTAACTGACCCGTCCTGCTAATTAGCTAATGTTAGGATGCAAAGATGCTAAACTAAGATGGTGAACATGGTAAACATTGCACCTGCTTTATGAGCATGTTAGCATACTGGCGTTAGCATTTAGCTCAAGTACAGCCTCACAGAGCTGTTAACATGTCTTTTAGACTCTTGTTTGGACTGTTGCAGCTCTCAAAAGTCAGAGAAGTGGCCAAAGGCTTGCTGGTTCAATTCCCTGTCGTGGGCAGACAAATGTTGCTTGGGAAACTTGAATGAAAACTGTCCATCTTTTTTTGGGAACAGCAGGCGAAATACCCAAGTGACCCTAACTGTGCTGTCATTACAAACAGTGAATGTACTGTATGAAAATGAGGCAGAACTTTGCTTGGAAAGTGTGTGGAGCTCAATCTACTTTCCAAATAAACGTGAAAAGTAGAATTTGTAAACTGGGTTGCATTCCCCTTTTCATGCCAAACGCGAGACTTCAAAAGGATGAAACAATCCTCCCTCGAATCTGAGCTGCGACTCCGAAAGTGGATCATCGCCACATCTCCACATCTGTCTGAGGTCACCGCTGGGGAGCAGGTGTTGCTGCCGCTGTCCTGCCTGCTGATTGGACGGATGGATTAGCCGCTTAACGAGGTGAATTTGTTTAATCTGATAATTGTCTCTGCGATGAAAACATATTCAGTAATTCTCTGTGGCCTCTGTTTTTCTGTCCTCCTGATTAAAGACACTTTCATTCTGGCACACACACACACAAATAATGGAACAGTTGTTGTTATGACCAGAAGACAATGCTCTGAGGTGTGCTGGCACACTCACACACATACATACACAGAAACACACAGTCCCCTGTGTGTAGCCCCCCTGTGGTATGGTAATGAGCTGCTAATCTCTCTGGTTTACACAGCCAGAATGTGTGTGTGTTTGTGTTTGTGTGTGCGCATTAAGGTGCAGTGTGGAAAAGCCTGAGGAATTCTCTTAGGCCGTCAACCTTCTGCTCTCACTCGGGCGCAGGCTGTCAACACATTAAATACTGGAATCTATGTGTGTGTGTGTGTGTGTGAGACAGAGGGAGAGAAATAGAAAGTGAAAACTCGACAATAATACACTGTAAAGGCGAAAAAGAGAGAAAAAGAAGAAATTAGGGTCGAGACAGAGCAGCAACAGTGTGGATCAGGCAGCATCTGCGCATTTGTTTACTTCCCTTGTAAATGTGCGCTTTCTTCATCTGATCTGTAAATCCTGACTACTCCTCTAACTCTCTCCTCTGTGTTCTTTTTTTTGTGTTTTGATGCTGCATTGCTGTGCATATGTGTGTGTGTGTGTGTGTGTGTTTATTTATTATGCCGAAGTCACATCACTAATTAGTCCCTGGGAGAAGCCCGAGGCCATTTGCAAAATCCCACTGATTAAAAACAAGTCCAAATCCAACCTTGTGTCGCATATGCACACACACACGCATGCACACTCAGACACACAGAGGCACATATACAATTTGCACTCACACATCCACACAGCCATGTATGCTGAGGAAAGCTACTTACTGTCAAGGCTGGAACACGTGTGGGCGAGTGTTTGCGAGAAACGGAGCTCGCGCATGCATGTTGAACGGCTGTTGAATGGGTGTTAGAGCGCTGTCAGTTGTTAAGGCCAGTTTAATATTTAAACTCGCCGTCTAAAGTTATCATACCCCAGGTTGGCTCCTGTCACATATGAAAAACACAGGCACACGCTGGCACACACACTCGGACGCACACGCTCAAAGCCTTCAGGAGCCTCAGCTTGTCACAAATCACACTCAAGATGTCAAGGGCATCGTGCATTAGCAAGTGTGACAGACAGAGGCAGAGAGAGGCAGAGAGACACACGCAGACAAGACAGAATAAGAGAGAGAGAGAGTGTCTGCACAATATTTTTATCTTAATTTTGAATTACATTTCGCACCTTGTACAACCTGCTTTAGCCAAAAAAAAATGTAAGTCCCACCGATTAATCCTATTTGAATTTTAATTCAAGCAAAAGAGGGAGAACGGATGGATGTGATGGATGGAGACAGAGGAGTGAGACTGGAAGGAGGAGAAGAGAAGGAGGAGATAGTGACAGCATGGGGAGAAGGAGGAGGGAGTGAGGGATGATGGGAGACGTAGAGAGGAGGAGGAGGGAGAAAGTGATAAATTGCTTTGAACTTTAATGGACGTCTCAGATGCTCCTCTAGTGATGTGTTCGGACAATACACAACATTACTGGCACACGTGAGGGCTGATTGTAGCTGACAGCCAAAGAGGCCTGTCCCCATCGACCTACAACACACACACACACACATACACACACACAAACACACAGAGGCAGACGTGCACACATGCTGCACCATAGCTTTCCAAAAGTCAGCTAAAGGAAGAAGGCAGGGAGGCAACTTCTTAGCAGAAAGTGCAGACGAGAGGGGGTGAACAGATGAGCTGTGGGTGGAGGAGAAGAAGGGAAGAAAGAGAGGGAGTGTAAAGTCCAGAGGGAGAAGCAGAGGAGGAGGAGGAGAGCCGAGGGGAAAGTGCAGGGGAGGAAGAGGAGTGAGCAAGGGAAGGTGTTGCCATATGGTCAGGGTTGGGTTCAGACAAATAAAATGTTGCCTTCTCCCCACAATGGTTAACTACACACAAATGAATCACTAATGGAGCTCTCATTCACAGTGACAAACCCATAGACAACCACACACTCATGCGTGCACACGCACACACGCACACACACACAATGGCAGACATGTGAATGAAACTGGAAGACATTCACACAGAAGGAGCAATAAATGTCGACAGAGGTGGGCGGGCTGGCTGGGAAGTATGGAGGGTTGTTTGTGAGGTTCGAGCTGTGTGTGTGCGTGTGTGTGCGTGTGTGCGCAGCAGTGTATCGTTGGAACCGCCCCTCTTCCCTTCCACCCGGCTGCCTCTCTGTGAGTGTGTTACTGTGTGTGTGCAGGCCCGTCTTTGTGTGCACTTGAATGGGGGGTTTGTCCCTCAATCTGTGCCCCTCTACTTTGCCAGATTTCTAATGATTTTCCAATGATGATTTAGGTTGTGTGTGTGTGTGTGTGTGTGTGTGTGTGTGTGTGTGAGTCCAAGGGCTCACTCAACCCCTCTCTCTCTCCACTCTCCGCCTAGCTATTCTTCACGTTGCTGCTTTGTGGTGCCTTTCTTAGTGTGTGTCTCTCTACAACACCAAAAGCAGTACCACGTGACTCAGCAACAGTGGACCTATCTATCTGTCTATCTGAATTAAACAAAAAGTTTCTCCATTTTCAGCTTGCTATGAAGTGATGGCAGTCGAGATTAGATCTTAAATACTAAAGCCCACTAACTACAAATTGTGTATACAACACTTTGTGTTCCCGCTGATCATTTCCCAAAGTTTACTGTAAGATTTGAGATTCATTTCCTACCTTCCCGACAGCTGTTGTTTTCCGTTCATGTCGAAAGGAATTCAGCTCGCAGAGCCTTACCAGCTTGAAATAGGTAAGTTATCACAGAGAACATTTTGTCACCCTTATTTTCCGAGTAAACTTTCTTTGGAGGCTCTTTCAAGGTTGCGCCAACATACAAAATGTGAGCGTCATCAAACAAAAAGCATCGCATTTGTGTTGCTGGAACATCAAACCTGGACAACAAACAACAAAAAGCCTTGGACATTGCAAAAAGGATAAAGGGAATCGACTCCTGAATTAAAATGGTGAATACAGCAGCAGTGAAAGTTTTTCGCTCTGCTAGCGCTTTGGGTGTATAGCACTGTCGGTCTGTCGGTCTGTCGGTCCGCCAGACTGAAATGTCTCAACGTCTACCGGATAGATTGCCATGAAATTTGATACAAACATTCAATATTCAACATTCACCAGAGGATGATTCCTAAATGTCTCGACAAATATTGGATGGATTGTCATGAACTTTGCTACAGATATTCATGTCCCCCACAGGATGGATTGTAATAACTTTGGTCATCTAGCGACATCATCAGGCCTAAATTTCACTTTGTCTAATACTTTGGTTTATGTCATTCCCATCAGGTTGTACTTTGTGTTTAGCGCTAATTAGAAACTGTTAGTATGCTAACGTTCAAATAAAATGGTGAGCATGGTAAACATTATACCTGCTTAACAACCATCATGTTAACAATGTTGTTGTGAGCATGTTAGCATGCGGATTTTAGCGTTTAGCTCAAAGCACTGCCTAAGTACAGTACAGCATGTAGGCAACTAGAGACTCTTTGACTAAAAAAGTCCTTAGTGGCCAATGCTTTACAATGTAACAGTACTGTTAACTTTCACAAAACAGTAAAAGAGAAAAAATGTTAATGCAATGGATTACCTATCTCAAGGAAGTCTTTGAAAGTAGATTTTCATACTGGAGTGAAATGAGTGGGAGCCAATGGCTGCCTGGAAGGTAGGAAATCAATCAGAAAACTTGCAGCTTCATTTGGAACATGGTCGGCAGCTATGAAACATTTATACCATTTGCAAATAAGAGAATGAAATGTGCAAAAGCACTGGTACAGCCCTTTATTCTAATCCATGAATTGACAGTTTACATCTCTGTGGTTCTGTTAAGTAGGTCAAAACTTCGAGGTTTTTTACCAAACAGCAGATAAGACAACTTAGGGAGTCAGCAAGACATTTGTCGAGGCAGAGGTGGCAGGCCAGCCCCCAAAGCTTCTGCCATAAAGTGAATGTTCAGTCCATGTGAATAGAGGATGAGCGCACAGAGCGTGTATCAGTCTGAACAAGAGCCTGAATATTTCATAGCAAGACAATGGGGATATATTTGTGTTAATGTTTCATAACTGCACATTTATCAAGGCGTGAAGGCCCCCATGTGTGTTTGTGCGCGTGCACGCAGGTGTGTGCATGCCCGCCCGCCCCGGTTTTAATGTTTGATGAAGGTTTGAGGTTTGAGGAAGGAGGTGTTGTGTGGTTGTTTATGCCTCGATGCGTCCTCTTTGGGTTTATTCACAGGAGGATGACCTGTGAGCTCCAACGTGTGGTGGGCATTTGTGTGTGTGTGTGTGTGTGTTTGTCTTATAGTGTGCATCACAGTGTGTGAGCTTTTGGGGGGGGGCAAGGGAGCCATAAAAGATTCAGCTCCTCTGGCTGTATTGTTGTGGAGATAACAAATGTTTCCATTTAGTGATCATGCATGAGTTATAACTCACAGGACATAGCTTATACTGTTTGGGTGTGTGTGTGTCTGGATTTGTGTGTGCTCACGCTTTCACAGCCTCCATATAGCTAACGAGCGGTCAGACCCCGGCGAACTGAATGGAGCAGAGTTAGAGCATTGTGTAGCCTGAGTACAAAAGAGCCCTGCGTGCTGTGATGAGGTTTTTTTATGCCTCAGGTGAGCACAAAGACAAATTTCTGCCTGGCGTATCAGAGAGTTCTGTCCGATTCTTCACATTCAGCTCTATTCTTCACACGCAGATGGACAGACATGGGCAGGCAGATAAAACACAGATACACACGTGTATAGACACATACACACACGGAGCTCTATTATGCAGTAGACCTCTCCATCCAATTGATCACAGGCATGAATTTCAGAACAAAAGGGAAATATTCCACCTCAAAGAGCAGAGAATTTCTAACAGAATGCCTAAACGCGGCGCACTGTCCTCACCGTATACTTCTAAAGCCTTTGTACCGCTGAATGAGTTATAAAGACAGTGTGAAACAATGTGTGTGCATGCGTGTGTGTGTGTGTATGTGAGTGCGTGCACATCCACAAGGGTAAGCCGCTGAGCACTTCAAACCAAGGGCCTAATCAGCACCCCATAGCCCACCCACACAACCTCTCTCTGTATCTCTCTCTCTTCTGCTCATCTTATTTTCATTCCCTCTCCCCCTCCCACGGACTTGCCTCTGCATTCTTCCGCTCTCCCCTCCTTCCAGCCCTCTTTTTCTCCCCTTCCCCTCTTCCTGCTCCTCCCTCGAGATGGCAGCGGCGGTGATGGTGATGGTGGGGGTGACAGGAGGGTATGGGGGGTGGGGGACTCCTGGGAATGCTGGGCACAGCGCAAGCTCAGCTTCGAGGTCAGCTGAGTGCTTTCCCCGTCCTGGTGGTGATGTTGGAGGGTGAGGACAAGCCGGGCTGATCTAGGATCTGTGTCCCTGGGGAGCAGGCGGTGACAAGGCCGCTGGCGAATGCTATGACGCTGCTGAAATATTAAAGCTAATGGGATCGCGGTGCTGCGTGCCTGCATATGAGTGTGTGCGTGTTTGTGTGTGCATGTGTGTGTCAGCGTGAGCGTGTGTTGCTCATAAGTTGCAGCCACTTGAAGTGAAGTGGAGTGAACAAAGTGGAATGGAGATGGATAATGCATTACACTCTAAACAATGGCACGGAAGAGAGGAGTTTGGACTGTAATAGAACAAAACCTACTTCTGAGTGTAAAAAATGATGGAGGAGAGGAGATAGGAAGGGAGGTGAGGAAAGGAAAGGAGATAGAAAGAGAGGAGGAGATATCGGAAGAAAGGAGAGGAGATCAGTGGTGAGGAGAGGAGAGAGGACAGGAGATTAGAAGAGAGGAGAGGAAAGGAGAGGAGGCAAGACGAGAGAAAGAGGAAGAGGGGATATAAGGGAGGGGAGAGGAGATAGAAGGAGGGTAGAGGAGAAGAGAGGATATGGGGTGAAAAGAGAGGAGGGTAGATACGTAGTGAGAAAAAGGAGAGGAAATAAGAAATGAAGAAAGGAGAGGAGATAGGAAGAGAGGAGAGCAGTGGAGGGGGGATAGGAAGTGAAGAGAGGAAAGGAGAGGAGAGAAGATAGGAAGAGAGGAGAGTACCACATCAAAATTAGAAAAAATGAGAGACTGTTAAGATCCCTCAGCTGCCAATAAGTAGACCCACACTTACACAAACACACACACACAC
>NTHP01000609.1:69687-80996 GCA_003416845.1 Oplegnathus fasciatus
ATATATAACGTGTTAATTAGTGCGCTTTAGACGTACGGGTAGATTTTGTTACCTTTAGACAGAGCCATGCTAGCTGTTCATGTCTTCATGCTAAGCTAAGCTAACTGGCTCTATATTTAGTGTACAGACATGAGAACGGCGCCAGTCTCTTCATCTAACTCTTGGTAAGAAGCGAATAAGCGTATTTCCTGAAATGTTGTACTATCCCTTTAAAATGAGCTCCACCTCTACCAACTCAGTCTCCAACAGTGATGCACTTTAATGCATCAGCAGTGGTAATCTGCCAATATAGTATATAATGGTATCACTTACAGGGGCCAATATTGCATTGAATACTTTTGATACAGTGATTTTGCGAATAACACTTACATACTTAGGTAACATTGTCAGTGCAGGACAGGAATATATTGTGGTATTACTACTTTTACTTAGTAAGTAAGGGATCTGAATACTTCCTCCACCACTAACTGTAGCTAAACATGAGGGGCTGTCTCATTCACTGGTCAGACCTAATGATTTGTGCATCCACATCACTGCGGGCCACTTTTGTTGAGGAAAGCTCATTTCTGTCACTTGTTTATAAAATTGACACATAGCTATTTTTTTCATCATGAGCTGTTTCCCTCTTATTTATGACTTTGTATCTCATGGGACATAGTTATGGTCATAGCCGTGGTCATAACTGTGATATATTAGGCTATGTCTTGTTTGAGAGAAGTTAGAACTGTGAGATAGTCAAATGTATAACTCATACTTATGAGTTAAGAAGATGCCGCCCATGCACTCCGGCCAATAGCAGACGTTTCATCTGTCTCGTTAGAGTCTCAACTCATAAGACTTGGCTGGTTAGCGCGGTGCAGTCCGCGGGGGTTTGTGGCTACAATATAACTCCCGCAGCTCGGACCCATTCTGCACCGTTTAGCGAGGAAAACTCTCTGATGGCTTTTGTCTAGTTTGGACTAATGGTAGAATGGCTCAGCACGACGCGTCTTTGATGCTTTTGATGCGCCTCATTAACAGTTTAAATTTACACCTGCCTCCTGCATTCCTGCGGGATCCCTCCTCACATGTGAATGGGAATGTTTGTTCGGTATAATGAGCCTCGTGAACATTTCAGTCTCTGATGTCTTTATGAAGTCGCAGCTTATTGGTTTTTTAACATTTTTGCATATATATGTGATTCCTGGTTGTCCATTTGGAACAATGTGTGCGCCTTAATAATGCAAGTAGTCTATAATCTATCTATCTATCTGTGTATATATATATATATATATATATATATATATATATATATATATATATATATATTTACCAGCAGGATTAGTTTATATGATTCTGTCTTCTTTGCTATTATTGACCTGCAGCATCCCTCTTATATAAATGTAACATATTACATATGTAAGATAATAAGAGTCTGTCTTTGTGGAGGTTAATTAGACTTGATTGATATATCTGTAGACCGGCCTATAGCTTAAACTAGCCTAATATACCAAAGGGAAGGTAATTTCAAATGGGCTTCAACCCAAAGGGAAAAGCCAGGCTGTGGGTTCACTGCTGGGAGCTATTATTCTTAGTTAATAAATGCAAACATTTGTTCCTGATGGCTCACTTAACCTCTTAATTTATGTATGACCACCAGAGCCCTATTCAGGCGAGAGCCATCGGTCAAACAGGCCTTCACAGAAAGGCACCGCATGGCCTCTTTCCCTCTTTCATCTCCGCTGTAATCACCGCGTGTTTCACGCAGCATCGAGCGCCGCTGCGCAGCCAGAGCTGGAGCTCCAACGCGCCTAATTGTCCCGCGTATTGACAAGTCGGTTCCGGTGTATTACTGATTTTCCACTGCTTCGTGACGGAGCTCCGCCTGGCTTTGGGACATCTGTGGGGGGTCAGGGGTGAGGGCAGCCCCGGAGCTGCGTCCATCTGCCCAACAAATACCCACGTCTTCAGACACAAGCCTGCTAAACACCTCTAATAGCCTGTATTACATTTGCATTATTAGCCCCTAATGAGGGAGCCAACGTGAATAGAGAATGAGCCCATTAAGTTATCAATGAAATACCGCCCATAATAAATGATTGCTACAGAGTGAGATGAAAATAATGACACAGTGCAAATTTCTCTCCATTATCTTGGCCCAAAGCGCCACAGCCTGTGTGGCTTTCTTTGTGCAATCAAAGGATATCAAGCTGAATCTAGGACACAGACATGAAACAGCAACTTCGAGATGGTTTCCTAATCCTCTAATCTTTTTTAGGAGGACAACTCTGAGATGTGTCCTCAAACTCAGTCAGTGGATTTTTTTTTAAATATTCAGTGCCACTGCTTTCTGGAATTAGTGCCACTCTTAAAAATATAAATACATGTGGAAAATAAACACACTGGCTCCACTCTGTGTACTCTGAATCTAAATCCAACTAATCATATTGTTATAGCTGAATGACTGACCTATATAGTTGAAGGTGTGATTTTAAAATGGGATGAAAATGATTAAAATTCAAGTAATTCAAGCTGTTTTATCTGAAGAGCATGCAAATGATATCTCGTATTCTACAGAGCCTCTCATCCTACAGTGGCTTCTATGTTTCTAAATTAAGAAGACACAATGACGAGACGTATATGAGGATGTCGTCTCTTGCAATATAACTGCATGTGATGTGCTTTCCCTGCTGCATCATGGAGCTTTTAAAGGGCACTGACCTTTAGAAATAAAGAACATCACAAATAATCACATATGACAGTCTACGGTGGCCTGTATTTGACAAAAATAATACTTTGCATTCTCATAATGAAAATGAGAGCGTTCCAATGGATTAGAGCAGAGATCTAACAGTAAACATTTAAAGCAGAGGTTAAACCTGCACTGACAGAGTTTTTGGCTGTTTGGCGGGGTTACTTGCTCCGAGTGGTGATGCTGTCTTTTCAGCTCTCTGTGGCTGTTTCTGTTTGTACTATTCCTCCCTGCAATATTTAAAACTGATGCGCTGACCAAATAGCGCAGGACGTGTCCATATCTGGTTGATTAGACCTGTTTTTATTGAAGAATAGCACCGCTAATGAAGTTCCGCTAACTTGGTTGTATTTCCTGTAACTTCTTCACTATAAAAGCAATAGACAGTGGGGTCTATCAGAACTTGCAGCCGGAAATGACACTGGTGAGAGCTGTGACAGTGAACCAAAACAGTAAAGTTGAGCTGAAAGATGCCAAAATACTGTGGAGCTGAGAGGAACTTCAGAGTCGGTTCGTCACTACGAGGGCATCTTTCTCAGAACACATAGTCATGTGATCAATTGTTATCCAAAATATTGATTGTAGAAGCTTTAAAGGACAACTCTGGTTCATTACTGTTCATAAATTTGGCCATCAGTTCTGTCAATTACAATAACACTGTGCTGACCAAGTTAACTGCTGAGATTTGGGAATGCGGCGACGTCTCTGGAACACAGTCAGACGATCATAAAGGTTTCAAACAAACCCCCAGGTTGGCCAAACTTATTTCAAAGAGAAAATGAAGGCAAATAGTAAAATTATGACCGAACTGTCCATTGTTAACATCCATCACAGTTTATAGACCGACTATCAGGACCAACTTTGATCATAATTTTGGGTGTGTTTTACCTCCAAATAATGAGGTGTAGATAAGCTGGCCAAACTGTTGTTTTATTTTCAACCTGTCTGATCTGACTGCTCCTGTTTCTTGCCGCCTTTTGGACTGTTTTTTTTTGGCAATATACCCATATTCCCAGATCTCAGCCATTACTTTGGTGAGTGCAATGTTATCATGACCAATAGAAACAACAACCAAGGCTACGAAAATGAGTACCAAATTGAAATAAACTGAAATGGTCTTTTGAAATATCACCATGAAAAACAGTGGGCTCGCAGTGTGTTGACTGAGACCGTCATCATTCAGTCATTGTTGTTGAACCCCAGCTCCAGCTGAAGTATTATGGTTCCTTTGTGCTACAGTGTGGGAAAATAATACACCTGTGTGTTACCACTTTTCACTTCCTGGTAGATATCAATCTGGGTCTCTGCAGTGATGTAACCAACTGGATTAAATCATTTAAGGACAAGCTGTGGAACTTCAAATCCTACAGGGTTTCTTATGTAGTCCATTTCATACACCCTCCTCCTAATATAGTCTGCTCAGCTGTGTTGAAATCCAGGTTTTGAAGGGCCCGCCTGGCCCCTGTACCCCAGCCAACCCCACCCACCAAACACAAACAAAAGGGCCCTTGCTCTGGCGGAACGAACCGAGTTTGGCCCACTCATTGCGTTTGTTAGCCCCACAGAGACCCTGAATATAGAACAGCTATTCTATCTAATGAGGCAGAACTTCATGGCTGCCTCTATAAAACTTTGTCAGCCTTCTGTTCTCTGGCAACAAAGCCTGAATTTTTTAAAGTTTCACCCATTTTTTCCCCAGTGACACACAAACTGTTAAGATGAATCGAACGCGGGTTTTTTTCCTCTCGGTGACGCGAGACAAGTGTTGCAAACAAAGATGACTATGTGGAGAAATAGGGCGCTTAGACGGGAGGAGCGATCAAGAATAACGCCTCCGCAGGGAGAGCTTTGATGACACGGGGTTGTAGTTTTATGAAATAGCCTACATTTGGCTTTGTGTCGAGGGTCTGTGAGGAATTGTGAGTGAGGATGTTTTCCTCCACTTTTTATATTCTAATCTATGAAGCTACTTCCTAGACCCAATACTAATTTGACTATTTCTCATTTATTGTGAGCTAAGATAATTGGGTGTTGCCTGCTGTGTGTGTTAGTGTGCCTGCAAGGATCTCTGTGTTTACATAGCTTGTTTTTTTCTCTTTGGTGGCAATGGAGACCCAAAATAAAGCACGCTAACAGCATTTCATAACTTTATCACTTGAATTTATAGTCCTGCAACCATAACACTTTTTATTTCAGCATTTGATAACACGTGTGAAGTCAAAAGGTTCTTTCTGGGTGAAGTGCAGATCTGGGATTAAAGATTTAACATCACATTTAGGGACTGTACAAAAATTATTTTGGTGGTGAGGGGGGCAGAAAAAAGCGAGGCCCTCCCCAGGGTTATTCACGTTTTCTTGAATCTTGACTTAGAACTGCAGTGTTGAATTTGTACAACTTGTTTAATCCTGTACCCCAATTTAAACCTTAATATCTTAAAGGAGAACTCCATTTTACATATCAAAGTGAGTTTAAAGGTCTTGGGGAGTACTACAGCGTATGTGAAAAATGTTGCATAAAGCCCTTTGTGGCTCCACAGGGAGCAGCGTAAAAAAATCTGATGAATAATGTAGTCAACTGACGCTGCCTCAAGTGACATTGAGTTGGCGTCTGTTGGGGCAACATTTGGGGGTGTGGAGTTTGAATTAAGTGAGCTTACTAGACCTCTGTACCCCGCTCCTCATCCCTGCTTGGGTCTACATTAGCCGCTACTCGCATAATACACCTGAATCTCAGACAAAACTGTCTGAAGTTGATTTGCATTGTGGGTAATGTAGACACCACGTTTTGACAAGGAAGAAGAATGTATGTTTTTAAACTCTCCATTGTGAGTTCGACAGTGTTTTTGGAGTGCAATGCAAAATTGGTAGAGTGCTCTTTTAATGGAACTTCTAATGTGCACCACCAATGTACACATTAGTAAAACCCTGATACAGTGACAGTTTTTAATGCAACTACTTATGTAATTATTAAGTATATTACAAAGGCGGAAATAAAGTATGAATTTAGAACTAGAAAAAAAACAAAAGTCCCTCACCCCTTTTCTGAATCCCTAATAATTTTCGTACAGTCCCTTAGTCAAACTGATCTGAAAGTTTTGTCTTTATAAATATTCAAACTCAAATGGCTATTTCAAAACACCATGTAAGTATAATGACCCATTCAAAGATCTATTTGTGGTTAACTAAACTTTGATTAAAGCCTCATAACTCAAGCTCTCATTTTGGTGTCAATCCATCAGGTGTCATTTATTTGCATACCACGTTTCCCACATAAAGTGCAATTCAAAGTGCACTGACAACAAACAGCATATGAGGTGTGAGGACTTTGACACACCAGATCAGAGGGAACCACATCTGTGCTCTCTCCGACAGATATGCCTACTCATAAGCTGTCATGCAACGGAGGGTCTCCAGTGGTTCACATCAGTAGCATCTCTTCCTGGGCAGAGCACGACTGATCCAGGAGATCTGAAAGATAATTTTGTCCTTTAGCAGATAGCCTACTTTGGTGAGAACATTGTCTTTGCAGCTTCGCCTCATTAGCCCTCTCATGGCCTGCATGAACAATCAAGGCTGGGCTGCTGAAATATTGATTAGCTCTATAGTGAGCCCAGAGATGTTTCAGTTTTTTTTTGGTGTGGGGCGTTTTGGTGCATATAGACTATTTGTTGAATATAGTTATTTGTCTTCGGTGGCTGTTCACTCCCAAGGGAAAACAATGCCTTCCCTTCAAAGTCTTGCTGGCACATGCAGAGAGGACACACTCATCGCACAATGCTGTGGATGTGTGGATGTGTGCATGTGCGCTGCAGCCTGCCTTTTGTGTGTGTGTGTGTGTGTGTGTGTAGCTTGTGTACTGTACGTGTGGGTGTGCGTGGTGTCCCCTCATATTTTGCATTGTTTTATATGAGGCATGTGCTGTAACGTTCAAAGAGAATTATATAGCATTGTTTATGGAGGGTGACTCCATAAACAGGGGAGCTTTAATGCTCTGTGAGAGAGGAACCGCACCGCTGAGTTTACTGCCAGCTGGACTTGTGTTACCTGTACAATCCTCTTTAGTCACATTAATATAGCCCTGTGCCACGCTCTAAATAGAGCTGCGGGGACTTGAAACGGCAAGAAAAAGTAGAGAAACAGAGAGAGAAATAGGCAAAGGTAAGATGGAAGAGGAGTGGGTGAGGAGATAAGAGAGAGGAATTACAAAGTACGTGAGAGTGGGAGTTCTGTTGCCTATCAAATAGGCAAGTTTAAGAAGCGTTTCCACCTTGGCTGCTAATGCACTCTGTGATTGTCTTATGTGACTCATAGAGTCTATAAAGTAGGTTAGTGGGTTATTGCTTAAAGTTAAAGAGCTAATAAGCCTCAAAATGTTTTTATTCATGATGGTAATCACTCGGCAGAGAGGTCTGCCGCAAAGTTTGTCTATGATAATGAAATGTATCATTAAAGATAAAATGCTGTAAGCCCACACAGCGAAAAAATGACTTATTTGTTTGTCAGACTGCAGATGAAAATCTTTGATCTCATCAGGAGCATTTTATGTCTCTGATCAGTATAAAGAAGACAGTTGAACAGAGCAGTACTGTGTATTTTGACAAATGTAGCAGTTCACAGCCTTTTAAAATGGAGGATCTGACACAAGACCTGTAAAGCTATTCAGTAAGGAGTCAAACATGCATGCTGTTATCATGTAACCAAAGATAGACCACACTTAGTTCATGTGATGACATCTGAGCCAGCTCCATTCACTGAATGAAGACCGTGAGAAGTGGTAGAAAGTCCCAGAAGCTAGTAAGTGGACCTTTGAGCTGAGATTATTTTGTTAAATATAATCGTTCAACGGTCAAGAATAAACTTCCTTGCTCAAACACGTACTGTTTATTTATATCAGTAATCACCCAACAAGACAAAGAGTCTACAGCCATGTCAGCGGCTCTATTCTTCGGCACAGCGGTGCTTTGAGCATGCTAACATGCTCACAGTGATCTATCTAGTAGATGTTGCACTGAAAAAGTGCAAATTTTCTGGTGGTGCTAGAGGAAAAATCCAGGTAGGACCAAATTCAGTAGAATTCATCCTTCAGATACCATAAATATCTGAACCAAATTTCATTGCAATCCACCTGATAGTTGTTGAGATATTTCACTAAAAAACAAAAATGTCAACCTCATGTTGGTTCTGGAGGAAAAGTCAGGGATCCCTCAAACTGGTAGGGTTTATTCTCTGGGGACCATGAATGTCTGCACAGTATTTCAGTCTGGACCAAGTGGTGGACCAACACTGACATCATAAGAGTTGCTCAGTAGAGCGGTTAGCTGTTAGCCATGCTGCTAACATAGCTATAAAACTGTGTGAACACAACTTCTCCAGAGTGGATTTTTCAGTGACTGTCTCACACTTGTCAGCTCTAAATAACCACGAGTGATAGAGCTGATCTGTCTCAGGAGCAGCTGCTAAAATGTGTTTCTTTAATATTTTTTACATAAACATTTGATCTTTAGCACTTAGCTGTATATTCATCTTTCAGGCAGTGATGCTGTGTGTTGTGCCTTTGTTACTGCTGTGTCTACAACAGTGTAACTAAGTACATTTACCCAACTTCTGTACCTAAGTACAATTTTGAGGTACTTTAGTATTTATGCTGCTTTATACTTCTACTCTACTACAATTCAGAGGGAATTATTGTACTTTTTACTCCACTACATTTATTTGGCAGCTTTAGTTACTAGTTACTTTGCAGATTTAGATTAATAATACAAAGTATAAAGTAATAAATTATTGTGTATCATTATAAGTTACCAGCAGTATATTAATTAGTTAAAACTAGCTCCACCTTTATCTGCTGCAACATTAACATGACATGAATGCATCAATATAATCCAGTAACATAATATATATGACTCTGAAATGGGCCTTAATGAGTCCTTTTGGTACTTTAAGTATATTTTGATGCTAATACTTTTGTACTTTTAAGATTTTGAATGCAGGACTTTTACTTGTAACAGAGTATTTTTACACTGTGGTGTTGCTTCTTTAACACCACTGGTCTACTAGATTACTACTTTCTTATGGGGAGGATGTTAAGTGACATTTGGCCAGTAAAAGTCTTCCCTATAGATCCCCATGAGCCTCAGACAATGTCCCATTGATTGATGAATTATCTCAGGCACTTATGGCTACCAACCTGCTTTTGGCTACATCAACCTCACATGCTGGTGCTTGGTTTTTTGAATGCACGTGGACCATGCGAGGGGAGAGAAGAAAGGGAGACATAACTTCACATGAGTGATATGCAGACGTCTGCCATTCCCTCCCTCCATGCTTCTCTTAACTCATCCACCCCCATCTGTTCATCCGAAGCACGGCACAATCTGGCGCACTGCAACCATCAGGTGTGCACACACACCGCCCCCAAGCCTTTCACTATACCTCACGCGCTAACTTTGAGTTCCTGTTTGTCTTTAAAATAAGGAAAGGAGGCTTTTGGAGAAACTTGTATTCACAAAACATCCTCAGACCAGACACAAGCCTCTAATTCTCCCACTAGTAGACTGAGGCAGGGGGGCAAAGTTGGCCCCGTGTTACTCCCCTATATATCGTCCCTTTATTCAGGCCTGATGTGTGAATCTTTATGTGTGCTCCTCCTGACCTCCCCTGAATCCCGCTCCAGAATCCCAGTGATGGAAACAACTCTGGACAAAAGCAGATGAGATTCAAAAGCAGTGAAAGAAGATTGAAAGAATGAGAGGGGAGGTGGGAGGAGTTTGGAGGGAAAGGGGCCGTGCGAGCCTTTAAATCATCATTGGAAACTCATTAGAAAGCTGGCGGGGCCGGGCGGAGACGGCCGCACAGATTGCGCGCTCCCGAGCACAATACCGGTAATGAAGTGGAAGCTAAGAGGGAGTGTCTCTGGACAGATTTCTTTGCACTGGTTACTCCACTGGCCCTAAAGTTTCCCCACAATCTGTGTGTGGGGTGTAAAAAGCTGCATTCATGAGATGTTAACCGCTTTGTTTGTCGGGAGGAATTTATTCAAAGTGTTGCAGCTATCAGCGGCAGATGGGATGGAAGGTGATGGATCGGAGCAGAAGTTAACTAAAAGAAAAAGAGATGGAGAAAAGAGAATAAATGTTTAATGTAACTGGACGTTATCAATCTGGTGGCATTCTGGTGCCAGTCTATGCCTGCTGCTCCATTCAGACCTGGCTCATTGCGGTTCACTGCCTGTTGCTGCAGTACATGGAGACTGTTGGTCCCCAATCAGAATGCAAAACAGTCCACCAACATGTCTGTTTATTCCAGCATTATCAATTATGTTGTTTTCCTTAAAACGCATATTTACAATGCAGTTTGGTTCCGTTTCATCTAATAATCTTTCATTGAGACACATTAATCATTTAACAAGTTTATGTCACTGATTTAGGGACTGTAGGAAAATTATTAGGGGAGAGTTTTGTAATTTTTCTTTTGGCTGAAGGTATGGTAGTCTGACTTTTTTGGGAGAGCAGGAGAGGGTCTTATATTTTTCTCCTGTCCAAAATCCCTTTAAGATATTAAGGTTCAAATTGGTGTACACTATTAAACAAGTTGTACCAGTTTAACACTTATATTATTGTTATGTTATGATATTGGTACAACTGTTGGCCATATTATTTTGACATGTTGTAGGTGGTGTTTCTATTATCGATTAATCTGCCAACTGTTTTCTCGGTTCATTAATTAATCGAATTGTCTATAAAATAGCCAAATAAACAATTTCGCAGAGCAAGGGGACATCTTCAAATGTCTTTTTCTGTCTGACAAACAGTCCTAAACCCAAAGATATATAGCCTAGTTAACTACAGACTAAGAAAAGCATCAAATTATCACACTGGAGAAGCTGGAAACAGCAAATACTTGTTAAAGGATGATAAAAAATATGAATTGATTTTCAAAATAGTGACAACTAATCGATTAATTGTTTCAGATTTTTTTTTTATAAAGTGAAACATAAGGTTCTCACCCTACTCACCACCTTAATAATTTTCTTACAGTCCCTTAATGACACTTACAGAAACAATTTTCAACTAAGTTGTCACTGTTTGCCTGTGAGAAATAACACTTTCTGTACCAAACAATTTATTTCATGCGCTGCTTATGATCTTAATGCCAGCGCCAAACTCTTTCTACAGCCTCTATTTTTTACCTTGTAAGGGCAACACAAAAGAGCCTAATTAACCTGCACACCACTTGATCATGTATTCAATTTTCGATAAGAGTTTAGGAATAATACATGCTGAATGGGTGCATCAACCCTCTGTAAGTGAAGTGCGACCCTCTGTTTAAGACCTCCAAACAGGGGCCATGACACAAGTTTCTCAAGTGTTGCACTCTCTCGAGCTGATGGGCGCATTCACTCCTAATCATTGTCATCAATAGTGTAGAGGATGAGGCCATTACCCAGACGAGCCCTGGAGTGCGGTTCTCCGGTGGAGAGGTGATAATTGGATAATTAGTGCAGGGAACCAATTAGGACTCTGTGCTTGTGATGGCACGCGAGTTAAGCAAAGGTTAGCTGGGGGGGGGGGGGGGGGGGG
>NTHP01000609.1:82181-113656 GCA_003416845.1 Oplegnathus fasciatus
CCCCCCACACACACACACACACACACACGCACATACATCTTTGCTTTCTCACCCTCCTGCTCTCTCTCCCCACTTTCTCCCTCCACCGCTTATCTGGTGGACAAAAGAGACCAAATCGCCAATTTCCATCTCAATGAGTTAAGCCCCAACAAGAGGCAGGGATCGGGCGACCGGCTTCAGACCCCAAATACCCGACGATCACTAGAGCAAATGGGACCACAATGCTGAAGAAAAGAAAGAAAGGAGGAGAGGGAGGGAGAGGAGGGGGATCCTCTAAAGATATATTTATATATGTTAAAGAAAATGCTAATACGTCCCGTGAAGAATAGAGGGGATTTCGGAGACTCTCTCTAATTCTGCTATTGTTGAACTCGCGTGCAGACGGGCGAGATTGACACGGTGATCACGTGAGAGAATTTTTTTTTTTTTTTAGGTGTGTGTGTCCTTCAGATGACAGCTTTGCTTTTTGAGGAGGGGGGGATGCAAAAGCCCGTCAGACATTGTAAGAAAGTCTCCTTGTCTTTCTAATGCACGCGCACACGCACGTGCAGGGGAGTTTAATCCGCGAGGCAGACTCAACATAGTGTAATTTGCTTTTGATTGCTCTGTCTTTCTGTCTCTGTGTGTGAGAGAATGCAGAGCGGAGTCCTGTGTACTCTAAACACATAAAGAAATGAGAATAAACACGAGGATTCTCACGCGGCGGAATAACAACAGCCCCGCAGTGAGCACGTTATTACTGCGCCTCAACAGAGCCTCTCTGCCTTCAGCTCGGACACACTGAGCTCTTCACAAGGCTTCACAGTGAAAGGCTCGTTTGGATCAGACTTAATGTTGCTGCTGTGTTATCTTCATGTTATCACTGCCTTTAGTCTTTAGCTGCTACTCTTTATAAATCACTTACTAATGCTTTATATATCAGTTATAACCATTGATAAAAAACACATTTGCAGGGTTGCCATGTTGTGAAAAATGCTTTAGGCTGGTGTTTATCCTTTCCATTTGGTGATAATGCAGTTATGAAAGTTGGTAACGTATTAATAAATGCTTAATAAGTTGTTAATATATGAGTTGCTGTCAAGATGGTCTGCAACCCTTTTCTAGAAGGTGATACTTTTTGGGCTGCAGATGATCCGGACACAAACTCATATATTAACAACTTATTAAGGGACTGTAAGAAAGTTATTGGCGTGGTTATTGGGGCTTTGCCTTAAGTTTCACTTTGTAAAATAAATAAATAAATAAATAAATAAATAAAGGCCCTCCCCAGGGTGCTTTCTTTGAACTCTCCTCTTGAGTTGGAAAAAACTGCAACAACCTCCCCACAACATGTCAAAATAATATGATACCGTGCTAAATTAATACAATTGGTTTAATAAACCTTAATATCTTAATGGAACTTCTAATGCATGACACCAATGAACACATTTATAAAACGCTGATACAGAGACAGAACTGCTGTCTCCTGCATGTGGGCAGGATGACATAATGAAGTGAAAGTTGTCTTTTTGATGTAGCTATTAAAGCTGAAATGAAATGTAAATTTAGGAGGAGAGAAAAAAAAAGACCCTCCCCTGCTCTCCCAAAAAAAGTCAGACTAAAAAAAAATGACAATACCCTCCCTACTGTCTATCTACCCCCTAATCATTTTCATATTTCCCTAAGTGGTCTTACAGCCCAATCAATCCCAAGGGATTTCCCACAACCTGGCAACTCAAAAGTTGTTAATGGATCATAACTGACCTATAAAGCTATAGTAAATGATTTATTAATTATTAATAACCCCGTTAGTTACAAAGTATAAAGTCTTTATAAAGGTGCCTGATTGGAAAGTGGTGTCAATATTTCCTCAACAGCCCTATAAGGGCTGGTAGTTTGTGATGACCTTAATTAAAGACAGAACGATGTCTCCTTATCGTTTAGGACAGGCCTGACTGTGTCTAACTATGCAAGCTGCTTGACTAGATGTTGTCCATTCAGGTGTCTCCTGTTTGACTTTCTGTGGCAGATGGGTTCTTTATAGAACATGCCAACTGATATTAGCTTCCACTGCAAGGCAAGTGTTGCCCCTGAAAAAGCTGTGTGTGTGTGTGAGGAGGGGGGGTGAATAAGGAAGAGAGGGAAAGAGAGAAAGAGACTGAGTCCAATGGGAAGAATGAGAAAATCTCTTAAAGAGCCGTGACGGGGCCCCGGTTCTCTCTAAATGTATTTTAATAGGAGGGACCCTGATGTCCAGGCCAATTCATCTCCCATCTCCCTGTAATGAAAGGAGTCGTGGCCGGGACCGGGGCAGGTCTTGGGGAGAGGGGGGGAGAATAGGGATGGAGGGATGGTACAAAGGCTGCATGTGGCTTTGCCTCATTATGCTGCAGTTAGGCGGAGGGCTGCATGGAGGCAGCGGGGGTTAGGGTCCCCACAGACCAGCTCAGGGGCCACAATACCGGCATGGACGGCTGCAAAGGGAGACCCTGCCATGCCATTATCCCGCCACTACTAACGAGGGCTTCATACGCCTTTGATATAATCTCACTATTGAAATCCTGATAAATCCCCCCTGCGTTTACAGCCAAATCCCATTTGTAACGGGTTCGTGGAAGGCTGTGTGAGTGCGTGCGTGACCGCCTGTGTGTGTGTGTGTGTGTGTGTGTGTGTGTGTCTCGTCTTCACCTGCGCCTCTCTGTTCTGGCAGGCGAGGCCAAGGAGAGTCGCATGTTAAACCGGGCCGTTACACTGGCTTTAATTAAAAAATCCCCTCTCTCGCGCGCAAGACATCTCGTGAGCCGATCTGAGCTGAGACCGAATTAGAATAAAATCAATGTTTAAGTGGATATAGTCCTTTTCCAGCCTCAGATATGATCTGATAGGCAAACAATTACTGGATTACAACACACTGGGGGGATGAATAATAGAAGACAGAGCAAATTTATTGAATTTATTAATGAGAATAAAACGAGCACTAAAATGATGCTATTACCACCAGTTACACCACATGCTTTTGAATCTCCGGCCCTGCCATTATTCAGCATGTTAAGCTGTCTCAGCATTATGGGTCTATCATAAGTCCATTATATGAAATCGTATCTGTCTGGGTGAGTGGATCAGGGCAGTCTGAGTCTGGGGAAAAGGACAAATCACGTCATATTCTTGAAGTTATTTTTCCTATCAGAGGTGGGGAGGTCACTGGGACAGCTCAGCCTGCCGGTGACTGCTGTTACTCCAGTGGGTTACACAGGACACGTGCGTGGGGATCCAACCGAACAGTGTTCAAGCATAAATCTCTTTACACTGAAAGTGCGCCTATAGGGTATAGCATCCCGAACAGATACTCCTATTCAAATGCTTTGTCCTCTAGCTCAGGGACACTGCGCATCTCTGTGCTCCCCCCCATGTGTCGGTGCGCAGACTCATTTAACAGCCCCAGGAACATAAACAAGCAACGGAAACTATAGCTGTATTAAATCAAGCCCCGCGTTTAGCCCACATATTGGGTGCCAAGTTTCTCCGCACAGTCCAGGAATCTCTAAACAGGGTTTAGAGGTCTTTCAGAAGTCCCCCTTTTTTTCCCCTCTCAAAGCCCGGATTGGTCACAGTGCGGCTCATTTGCATGCCTCGCCGTATAAACCCTCCTGCAGACACTGCAGCCCTCTTGCGCTGAGAGAGCAGCACACCTCCAGTAGAGAGGGAGAGAGAGAGAGCGGAGCGCATCCAGAGTGCGCATTGAAAGACATATGGAATATTTATAACAGGCTTTATTCAAAAAAACAAACAACCCCGGAGAGTCGGGGAAGGAATAGCTTTTTGCATGTGCGTTTTGTTTAAACTTTAAATCGGACTCAGTGCGGACACTTTGCTGAATTTCAGATTATTTTGGAGTGAAGGTGTCAAGATGGGAGGAATAGGGTGGAACGGGCTGATGGTGCTAGTGTGCGTCTCTTTGGCGAGCCTGGCTGCTGTCACACAAGGAAAGACGGTGAAATATCAGACATTTGAGGAAGACGCACCGGGGACAGTGATTGGAAACTTGGCCAAGGACATCTCCTCCACTGCCTCTTCTTCGGGGGGCTCCAGGACCAATTTCAGGATGATGAAACAGTTCAACTCCTCTTTCATCCGTCTGAGGGAAAGCGACGGGCAGCTGACCATAGGAGAGAGGATAGACAGGGAGCGGATCTGCAAACACACCCTGCACTGCCTCATCGCTTTCGACGTGGTCAGCTTCTCTAAAGAGCAGTTCAAACTCATCCACGTCGAGGTGGAGGTCAAGGACATCAACGACAACTCCCCCGAGTTCCCCCGGAAAGAGTCGAGTCTGGAGATCTCCGAGAACACAGCGGTGGGCACGCGGATCCCGCTGGACTTTGCCGTGGATGACGATGTTGGGGTGAACTACATCCAAAGCTACCAGATCTCCGTCAACAGCCACTTTTCAATTGACGTGCTCAGCAGGGCCGACGGGGTTAAATATGCGGAGCTGGTGCTCATGAAGGAGCTGGACCGGGAGACGCAGGCTTCTTACGCGCTGGAGCTGGTCGCTATGGACGGTGGCAACCCGTCCCGCACCGGAACAACGCGCATCAACGTCAAGGTGAAAGACTACAACGACAACAGCCCCGTGTTCGACAGAAACAGCTTCTCCGTGGACCTGCCCGAGGACGCACCGGTGGGCTCCCTCTTGCTGGACCTGAACGCGGAGGACCCGGACGAGGGGCTGAACGGTGAGGTGGTGTACGGGTTCGGTAACCAGGTGCCCACAGAAATACGACAACTCTTCAGAGTGGACAGGAAGACCGGACGGCTGACCCTGGAGAGCCCGATTGACTTTGAAAGTAAGAACACGTACGAGTTTGACGTCCAGGCCACCGACCTGGGTCCGAACCCGAGCCCGGCCATCTGCAAAATTGTAGTGCAGGTGCAGGACGTTAACGACAACGCACCGGAGATCTCCATCACCCCCATGACGTCCATCACGGCGGGGATAGCGTACATCACCGAGGCGGCGGCCAGAGAGAGTTTCGTGGCTCTGGTCAGCACTTCGGACAGAGACTCCGGTGCTAACGGGCAGGTGCACTGCACGCTGTACGGACACGATCACTTCAGACTGCAGCAGGCGTACGAGGACAGCTTCATGATTGTGAGTACCAGCCCGTTAGACCGGGAGAAAATCCCCGAATATAACCTCACTGTAGTGGCGGAGGATCTGGGCTCCCCTCCCTTCAGGACCATCACTCAGTACACAATCAGACTGACAGACGAGAACGACAACGCTCCGGTGTTCAGTAAACCGGTGTATGAGGTGGCCGTGGTGGAGAACAACGCACCTGGCGCATACATCACCACGGTGGTGGCGCGGGACATGGACATGGGGTCAAACGGGAAGGTCAGCTACAAACTGGCGGACACATACTTCATGGGCTCCCCCATTTCCACCTTCGTGTCACTGGACCCCGCCAGCGGGTCGCTTTACGCGCTCCGGAGCTTCAACTATGAGGTGATGAAACAGCTGGAGCTCCGCATCACGGCCAGCGACGGTGGCTCCCCTCCCCTGTCCGGCAGCGCTAATGTGTATGTGAGGATAGTGGACCAGAATGATAACGCACCGGTCATCACTCAGCCGGCTCTCAATAACGGCTCCGCTGAAGTCCTCCTGCCCCGGGACGCACCGACCGGCTACGTCATCACCCGGGTGGAGGCGCGGGATGCGGACGAGGGCGTGAACTCAGAGCTGTCCTACGGGCTGGCCACCGGCGAGCCCTCCGTGTTCTCTGTCAACAAAGCCACCGGGGAGATCTACCTCAACCAGGTGCTCAGCCACGACGTGGACGAAACCCTGAGCGTGACCGTGACTGTGAGTGACAACGGGAGGCCCGCGCTCACCTCCACCGCCACGCTCCACTTCCTCATCATCGCGGGCTCCCCGCCGAGCGACAGGACAGTGTACCAGCCGGGCAGCGGGGACGAGGTGCACGCGCAGTGGGACCTGTCGGTGGTGATTATCGTTGTCCTCGCGGGGAGCTGCACGCTCCTGCTGCTCGCCATCATCCTCATCGCCACCACCTGCAACCGGCGCAAGCGGGACAAGAGCGGAGAAGACAGCGACTCGTACGGGGAGAAGGGCACGCTGGAGCGGGGCAGGAACCACGTGGCGGACAACCCGCTCCTGCCTCTCCACGGGGCCGGGGGAGGAGCGGGCTTTGACGGACACTCCTACAGCAGCCAGCCCGGTGGGTTCACCTCGGCTCACCCCGGGGGCAGCGACATGTGCTCGGCCTCAGAGGACGGCAGCGAGGTGCCCTGCGTGTATGACTCAGACAGCAACAGCAAGCTGCGAGGGAATAAACACGAGGTGAGATGCACCTTTGGGACAAGAGGGGTGGGGGGAGGTGGGGTGTAGGGTGGCACACAACAATGAGCAATCTGCAAAGTGTTCATCCAGCAGACACTAACCTCTGTTTTCTCTCCCTTCTCTCCTCCTGCAGGGCTACTCCACTCTGCCTGGCTATGGCAACAGCAAAGAGGCTGTGAGGCCCATCACTATCTGGAAGGGGAACTCTTACACCACCATCTCTGCCAGAGACCCGGCCTTCAGTGGCAAAGACAGTGGCAAGGGGGACAGTGACTTCAATGACAGTGACAGTGATGTCAGTGGAGACACCGGCCTGAAGAAAGATGGGGCAGTGGTTCCTCCCATGGGCGGCCAAAATGGTAAGAGCAACAACACTGGCACATTTGAATGGATGTATAAAATGATGTAAATGAGGTGTTACGCTGTGGTTCCAAGTCTAACTCCACCCTCTTTTCTCCATCTCCTCCAGGTCTGTGGGCTTGCACCAGCGAATGTAAGGTCCTGGGTCACTCAGATCGCTGCTGGAGCCCTTCAGCAGTGAGAGCCAACGCAGCGCCCTCTCCGGCCCCGACCCTCTCTTCCTTCAGCAACCTCTCCAAGACGGCCTCCCTGCCCCGGGACCCCCACCGCAGGGACAACTACTACCAGGCCCACATCCCCAAAACAGTGGGGCTGCAGAGCGTGTACGAGAAGGTGCTGCACAGAGAGTACGACTACGTTCTGGTCACCCCACCCAGGCCCGTGAGGGTGCAGGAGATCAGTGATATAACCATCCCTGTTTACACCCCCACCCCAACACACTGTCCCAACGATGACGTCTAAAACAGACACTGCACACACACACACACACACACACACACACACACCTAAGCTCACTCTCAAAGAAATGTATAGTGTATTCAAAGTTTTAATTTATGATTCATTGACAAAGAGAATAATGTAACTGTTTGAAGTTATTTGTTGCTGTGGAGAGTGTGCATCTATAAGTTTATAATCTAATATTTGTGTGTTTTTGTTTTATTGTAAAGCCACATTTGATGTCCATCCAATCACATTTGAGACATTTTGTTGGACATGAAGTGTATCATATGCAAGTTTTGTACATACAGAGATTTTATTTTTATAAAAGTAATAATTAAGCAAAGATATGTAAATATGAATTGTAATTATTGATCTTTACGCACGCTGACTATTTAAAATGGCCCCAGAAACTGTGCAGTTTGAGGGCCGGTGACCCACAATGTATCAAGTTGATAACGATGTATGAAATTATTTGAATGCAATAATAAGTCATTGTACAGATTTTTTTTATCATCACAATATTCTGAGAGAAAATAAACTTTGAAATACTGTTCTAAAGATGTGAGTCACGTGTTGTGTGAACAAGACGATGATCCAGGTGAGCTGAGCAGTGGGTGTTTGTGGATGCAGCCTGAGTATCAGTCGGGCCAGTCACTGGTAAAAGCCAACAGGCGTCGCTGTTATTGCAGCAGTGAGCTTCTGTCCTTGCAGCCCACCGAAGAAGGTCAGTTTAGTTTTTTCTTTTGTGAATACGATTTTGCTGGTGAGTTGCCAGAGCAGACGCCAAGGTTTTCCAGCAAATCACTCTGTCACCTCATGCATATCAAGAGCGAAAACCTTCATAGTTATTCTTTCTCTTTTTCACGGACGTAATAACTGCATTTTACTCCCTACGACCTGCATGTTAACAGAGGAATTAAAGCTCTGCTCAGGTCTCATAACATAAATCATTACCAGCTGAAATGTGCGCATAGAAGAGACATAATGAGACTGAGTATGCGTAAAGGCGCTTTTACTGTTCGTCTCCAAAAACAAGCTTACATTCATAAGAGGAAATCTAACTAAGGATAAGTTTGATAGGCATCCAAACACAGGTGATTTTTGTCAAAGAACATGAAGTCCTTGTGAGCAAATCCTCCTGCTCTCCTGTCAGTATGTTTTTTGTCTATCTGCCAAATGCGCGCGCTGCGCCCCTTACGTAATCCCCCCCCACCCCCCCCCACCCCCATTATCATTCATGGGTTCAGGGCATTTTTCATAACAGCAACGCAGTTCTGGACTCGGATATAGAAGATACAGAGGAATAAGACACGAGTCTGTCCAACAAGTTGGCGCTCATCCACGCTGGCATGTAAATATACTGTCTCCAAGCTGGAGAAAACATGCGACATTCCGCCGGAGTCACCTTTGACCCGCTACCGTCTGTGGAGGCATTGAGAGAGAGGGAGGGAGGGAGGGAAGGGGTGTGTGCAAAGGTGATTTGAGGAGACAACCTCACCCTTTCTTCATCATCTTCTTAATTGCAATAGATCTTAGTCTACACACCGAGGCTGTCATAAAGCTTAATGATATGAAATTCTGAGGATCATAGCAGGAATCAAACTCATGGAAGTTACATGAGCAGCCCACGTGATCTTCAAAGGGAAAAAATGATTAATGCTTTTCTGGGCAAAAAAAAAAAAAAGAGCAAAACTTTTGGCTTCAATTAGTGGCTGCTCACAATGTGGCGACCGACTGGAGGTCATGTTTCGCCTTTTTAAAAAAAAAATCTGAAGTCACAGTTTCAGCACTTCAGCATAAAACACGACCTGGCTGTATGAATGAGCAGGAGTGTCCATCCTCCTCCTGAGAGAGAGAGGGGGGGAGAGAGGGAGGGAGGGAGAGAGAGAGAGAGAGAGAGAGAGAGAGAGGAGTTAGTGGACTGGGGTTTCCTCAGGTGTTTGGCTCCAGTCATGGCCGGGAACTCAGAGAAAGTACCGATCGCCTCGGCGGGACCTGAGGACCTGCAGCAGTTCATGCCTCCGGTAAGTTTTCGTACAGTAGCCTACATCCTGTGTTATAGAGGTCTGTAATATAAGATACTGTAGGTACATCTGTGCGGCCAGTCAGAGGCCAAAGTGTTTAGTTACTGACCTTTCATATGTTGGATAGATGACCATACCGTGCCAAACCTTCTCTCTAACGTATCACTGTGTAGTGGTGGGAGTCATCTTGTTTTAAGCATGCAATTCTTTTGTTATCTACCAGGGTGATGTTGGGTATATGGGAAAGTTGTCATTTGTTTGGTTTGTTTTTTTTACCGTAGGCATACTCCGCAGTGGCCGTGAAGCCCGCCGCCACCGGCCGCCTCCTGAAGGCCGGCATCGCGGTGCTCATCGCCGGGGCCCTCCTACTGCTACTGGGGGCTGTCGGAGCTTTCTACTTCTGGAACAACAATGAAAAACATGTAAGACTAACATGTTATTGTTTCTCTTACTTACACTGCAAAAAACATCGTTTTTATGAGGGACTGTAAGAAAATGATTAGGGGTGGTGGGGGGTGAAAAAGGGGGACTATATTGTCATAACTTCATAAGTTATGGTAGTCAGACTTTTTTAGTTCAGCCTCCCTTTGCAATATTGTTAATAGCTATAGTTACATCCTAAAGACAACTTTCACTTGCAACATGGTTCACAAAGGGGCACTTTGCCACATGCAGAGAACAACTGTCTCTGTACCAGGGTTCATTAATGTGTCCATTGGTGACGCACATTATAGAAGCTCCATTAAGATAGTACAGTTGAAACTGAGGTACACCATTAAACAAGTTAACACTGTTACTTATTTTGACATGTTGTGGGGAGGGTCTTGCAGTTTTTTCTAAGTAAACAGGAGTTCAAAGAAAACATTAACAACCCTGTGGAACGCTTTTCTTTTTTAAAAACTTGGCCAAGCATACGGTTTAGACCCCTCAGCCACCTCAGTAAATTTCGTACAGTCCCTTAGAGCGTTCAGTCACAAATGAAATCAAATGCAGTCTGATCTGCTACATAATTCCCTTTGTTCCACTGTTTCACTCTACTTTCAAAACTTTTCTAAAACAAGTGGCACCACAGAAGAAAACAGCTCTCATACCCTGTAAAAAATGTCACTTGACTGGAGGAATTCTTGGAACCAGCTGCCTTGAATTGGAAACAAGTGAAATGAAGTTGTCAGTGGTGCATTTGTTAGCTTGTTTGAATTAAAAGGAGAGTAAGTTTTCCAAGATGGACTTTTTTTTTGCAGTGTAGGCAAACAGTAAAATGTAAATTAAACCCTCCAGTTCCATGGTACAGTCTGCTTGGTGAATGGAGGCGTTGTGTGTGTGTGTGCGGTGTGTTGGAGGATCCTGGCAGGGTGGAGAGAGGTAGGGGGGCCTCTTTGGTCCGGCTGATGCTCCAGGGGCAAGAGGTGGAAGAGAGGGAAAATGTAGCTTTCTGAAAGTGTTTTTTTCCAGTATGAAGTTAGAAAATGCTATTAAGACATGATGAAACGGCTCTGTAGAAGGGTCATCATCACCCAGCGCTGTACAGATTGTGTTCTTCTGACCAAGCCTGAATGAATGTGTGTGTCTGAAAGAGAAACCCTGAAAAGAGAGGTCTGAGTGTGAGGAAAAGTCATGGGGTGAGACTGGAGAAGGAGGGTGAGGAGGAGTGTTGAAAGAGAGAGGGCTGGGGGTGGGGTGACTCCCGGGACTCTCATACCTTACATGCCAGTCTGAAACCTGTGTGCATGTGTGTGTGTGTGTGTGTGTGCAGGTCTACAATGTCCACTACAGCATGAGTATCAATGGCAAAGTGGAGGAGGGTGCAATGGAGATCGACACGGCCAATAACATGGAGAGATTCAGCACAGGCAGTGGGGCGGATGAGGCGGTGGAAGTTCACGACTTTGAGATTGTGAGTTGGATCTGAAATAATCAAAAACATCAGGTAAAAGCAGAAAATCAGACTCATCAACACACCGATCAGCACAGCAATTTGCAGCATCAGAGAAGAAGTCGATCAGATTTGTTGAAACTTTAAAGACCCTTGCGGGGAGATTGGCCCATTTCAAATTAAGAACATGTAGACATGTTATCTCCCTTTGGGCCAATCAGTGTCAAGATGCATTGTCTTTCCAATTTTCATTAAATTCGGACTGGTGGTTTTTGACCTTTAATTAAAGCACCCCAATCAGGCCAATCAGACTAGTGAAGCAGCAGTTTTGGCCTTTTAACTTTTAAAATTTTGACCTTTAATCATAGTGTCCCTGTGAGTGTAATTTTTTAATCTAGAACACAGTGCCAGCAGCACCAAAATGTTATCAAAATCAGCTGTGATATTACCTTTGGAAGTTGTAATAAGTATTAACTTCCACCTTTTTTTTTGTCCCCTTTCCTTCCTGACCCCCCCAGGGGATCACAGGGATCCGGTTTTCAGGAGGAGAGAAGTGCTACATCAAGACCCAAGTTAAGGCTCGTCTGCCTGATGTGGAGGCTCTCAACAAGGACTCCATGACATTTGACCTGGTGGGTTGGTCCTGTCTGTCTTATGTGTCCCGAGGAAGCGTGTTTTCTCTGTGCTGTAATGTGTTTTTCAGGGAATTCATCAATAGGCCCTTTCTATGGCAGGAACTTAACAAACTGGCCTGGAACTTCCCATAACCTGAACTTTTAAAGGGATAGTTTGACATAATTACACTTGTTTGCTTTCTTGCCGAGTGTTAGATGAGAAGAGTGATATCACTCTCATGTCTGTACGACAAATATGAAGGTACTGCCAGCAGCCACTTAGTTTAGCTTAGCATAAAGACTAGAAATGGGGGGATGGTCCTGGACATCTTTGTTTGTCCAACAAGCGTTCTCCATTGTTCTTATTTTTTGAAGTGTTGATTGTCCTGGTCGATACAGATGCGGTAGTAAAATGGTCAACAGCAATGCCTGTTACAGTACCTGAAACTTCTGTTTAGTATCTCTTCCTTGGCCTTGGCGAAATTTAGTTCTGGTGACTCGTCCCCACAGCGGGCAGAGAACAGTGGAAACAAAAGCAGAACCTGTGACAACTCCCTGCAGTGGAAAAGGGCTACAAGTGTGGCTCTAGGGATGGCAATGGTCTGTCTGTTGGTCCTCTACTTTGGTCTCAACAACTATTGGATGGACTGCCATGAAATCATGTTCAGACATTCATGCGCCCCAGAGGATGAATCCTGACCTTTTCTCGAGCACCAACAGCATGTCAATTGTTTACTTATCCAGTGAAATATCTCAACATCTACTCGATGGATTGGCACAAACTACAGTACACACATTCATGCCACCCAGAGGTTGAATTGTGATAACTTTGGTGATCCATTTGTATTTGTCCAATACTTTGGTTTATGACCAAATACCTGCAAAACTTGCAAAACGGCTTATAACTCATAACCCTTTATTAATGACTTCCTCACTTTCTAATAAACCGTCAAATCTAAATAAACCATTGTTAGTAGGTCATTAATAGAAAGGAGGATATACTGTATACATCCAGGGATATTTCTGGCACCCAGACACTGGTCTTAAAATGGCTTATTGCTGATTTATAATAAATCTTTAATTAGCCCATTTATAAAGCCTGTAGATACAACTTATAAACCCTTTGTAAAGTATTCCTTAGTAATACTGAAAGTTGTATTACTGCATTGTTTATTCTTTGCTGACCTTTAGAGATATACTACAAGTTCTCACTTCTGATAATAAAGCTGAGGTATTAGCATGAATCACCCAAGCCAATGATCTACCAGAAACACATGGGTGATTTTTATGTGTGGGTTCCCATCACTTAACAGCTTGGTGGACTCTATTAAGATAAAAAAAAACACAACAGAGGACTACACTGAATATACCTTGTGTGTGTGTGTGTGTGTGTGTGTGTGTGCGTGTGGATTGCTATCACATCGCACCAACACCACCGCCTGTGATTGTTCAATTGAGGCTGTCTGATAATTAAAATCATTTAGCTCTGCGTAATCCTCACATCCACATAAATCCACATCACCAGCTTTGCCCTCGTGAACGCGCGTGAACACACACACACACACACGCGTGCAAGCACACAATTAATTATCACGCAGGGCTGCTCTTATTGCCTCTCTCTGCCTCATAAAAGATCATTTATTTCACGTTTGTGCTTTTGTGTGTGTGTGTGTTTGTGTTATTGCCTCTCTTTGCCTCATAAATGATCGTTTGGTTCACGTTTGTGCGTTTTGTGTGTGTGTGTGTGTGGAGACAGGGAGATGCTGTTATAATGGTTGCTGCAGGCTGGTCATTTGCTATAATTTAGAGTGATGGCAAATATGGGTTAGATAAGCGCACACACACACACACACACACACACACACACACACACACACACACACACACATATGCGTCGCCATCCAGAGAGAGCGGGTCAGATAAACTCTTATCAGTCGAGCAGTGGAGAAGGACCCCGCTTTTATTTGTCCCTCCAGCAAATCATTTGAGCTGGAGAAAAAAAAACATTTGTGAAAGGTTGGGGGGATAACATTCCCTAAATATGGCTGTGGCTAGTGCAGTGCAGCCCTCAGGAACAAATGCCTCTGGGCAAATCCATCCCCACAGAATTCCCCTTTTACCTGCAGGCTGTGGATACAGAGTCTGTATATTTACACAGCCTCTCCTCTGAAAACCTCATTAGTTTATCTGCAGAAACCTGCAAATTTAGGCCATCCAATCTCCTTCCCTTCAGATCTTGATGAGTCCTGACATTGTGTATCCAGCTAAATGTTAGCGCAAAGGGAATCTGTATACTGAAGCCTCAAGGGCTTCCTTTTTACTACTTGATTTTATGTTGTTATAAGGAGCATTAACAGTGCAGCATTAATGCAGATTAGACTCGGACAGGATGCAAAGACTGTGGGCTATTTAAAGGGGAAGGCTAGTAACAAGATCCATAAACAAGTGTGATGTTACGCCTTCGGCAGCCGGGGACGTGTTCAAATGTTTTGTTGTGATGTTTGCTTTTGCGCTGCCTATCAGCTCACTTCTCCTCACGCTTCTTCACCCCCGAAGGAGGACGAGGTGATGCCGGCCAAATTTGAGGATGATCTGATCTGGGTGGCGGCTGACACTCCCCTCTCGGACTCCGCCTTCCTCAGCAACAAGATCAAGGACTTGTGTGGAGACCTGCCCATCTTCTGGCTCCGTCCCACCTACTCAACCAGTAAGCACTCAGACAGCTCATGGTAAAGATATGAAAATGTAAATCCAAAGAAAATTGAGAGCAAAACACTCAATTTTTAAGGCGATGTGAGTTTTTTTTCCCAAAAAACAAAGCGGATATGGGTCAAACGGTCTCAATAATTTCCATTTAACATCGCAGTTGTTTAAGCCACAGAAAGAAAAACAGGCTAAAAAGAAAAGCAGAAGTCCTTTTGAAGTTTCTGAGCTCCCGAGTGTACAATTTTTAGCATGCTGGGAGGTCAAAAGTTCTCAAAACACAATTTTATTCTACTTCATCTGAGGACTTCAAAATGCTGCCAGAGAAACGGCGGTGCAATCAGCAGCCGAGCCACATTAGTGCCACTCCGCTCCTAAATTTGGTCTGCTGTCAGATACTGAGACTGTGATGTGTGCAGGCGGACAGAGGAAGAGGAGGGCCGCCCCCCGCCAGCGCCGCCAGGCAGCCGGGGCCGTGGAGGAGGAGGAGGACGTGGAGGCAGAGTTCAACCCGGAGAACCCCTATCAGGTGAGTCACACAAACAAACTCACACGTTCCTCTCCTTCTGTTGTGTTTACGTCCCGCTACGGTGTTCACGACTGTCCGTTCAGATCTGAGGGCTACCTGAGAGGGCTTTTGCTGAGGAGAGTTTCTCACAGCTGTGCGAGCGGCAGCAGATGCCGGGGTCACGGCGGAGGGGCCCGGATTGTCACTGCAAATCTGAGTGTATGCGTGGGTGTTTTCTGTGCATGCGTTTTCTATGTGAGGCTGTCTGAGCCTGTCCAAAGCTTTCCTTTCAGCATTGAGGCTGTATGAATAATTCCACAACATCCCCCCTCCTCTGCTGTGGCCCCTTTGCCCTGCTGAGCACACACAGACTCCTATACATACAAACCCCCATGCCCTCCATCCTCACCCCTTATGTTGGGCCCCATTTTTCCTAATTCCTCTCCCTTCCCACTCCAAGCATCCCCCAACCCCTGCTACACACTCCTGACAACCACAGAGGGGGGTAAACAGCAAGCGCTGCGTTGAAAAAGAAAATATTTGACAACAAAAACCCACATCTGACAACATCCCCTCCTCCCCATCCCTCCTGTCGGAAATCCATTTTTAATTGGTTTGAAACGAGCGTTCTCCGCCGCTGAAGATGTATAGTATCACATGGCAGGATGCCACACAAACACCGCGTACACTCTGACCGCTGTCCTTTCTGTCTCCCCCCAGAGAGGTCTCGAGGGCGAGCAGGGCACCATGAACATCGACCCCATGCTGGACCACCAGGGCGTGTGCTGCCACGAGTGCCGTCGCAGCTATACCCACTGCCAGAGGATCTGCGAGCCGCTGGGAGGGTACCACCCGTGGCCGTACCACTACCGAGGCTGCAGGGTGGCCTGCAGAGTCATCATGCCCTGCAACTGGTGGGTGGCACGCATTCTGGGTCTGGTGTAGACACCCCCGGCCCACCTGGGGGATGGTAGAGTCCAGGAGGGAAGAAACTAGGGAGGGATGGGGTTCCAAGGGAGGGGAGATGGAGGGAAAAATTTAGGAAAGGGAGACGGTGGCTTCTACTTTCTTCTTCTACTGTAGTGAACTGTTGGTCTGAGCAGATTCGTAGGAAATGAACAGCATCAGTAACCGTGTCCTCGCATTATAAATGCATGGTGCAGAATCTAGGACAGACATGATCTCACATGTTAAGGTACGCAGTGGCTGCACACTGCACAGCTTGTCTTATTAAAAAAACATACCTGCTATCGATTTAGATCCTTCTGAACTGCAGCACGACATGCTGTCAAGAGAACCGAGGTTATGATACGAAACATCCAACAGACCCGTTCTCAATTAAATGCATCGACATCTATCACCACCTGCGTTGATTTCAAATATGTATAATGCCACCCATTTATCTATAGGGAACGTAAGCTTGTATTTATAGAGCTGGTAATCATTTCCTCCGCTTCTTTGCTTTTTGATGTAAATAAATGTATAGGGTGCAAAGTATTTCAATAGCAGTCAGCTGGCTTAAATAGCATCTAGTGTTTGTTTAACTTTTCATCACTCTAGTGAGAAATATTTTTGACTGCTGTGTTTTTAACTTTCCTTCTCCTATTTTGTCTTCATGAGTACCTCTCATTAAAACAATGTACTGTACGCGCTCTCTCACAAACTTTCATCTCAATGTATTTTCCCCTGCATTGAAGAAGCTATCTCAAAGTGCAATATCACTGAATAAACTTTTTTAAGTAAACTTTAATGTGTCGCCCGTATTTTTCTGTCAATGACTTTATATCCTATTTGTAATTAATATTGCCTATAGCTTATTGTTGGGTTTATTTGGGAACCCCCCACCCACCCACCCACACACCCCTCCTCTCTCTCTCTGTGTCGCACTCAAAGACACTTTTCAGTTTTGAGATGTGTCACATCTGGTAGCTGCTCCAAAGGGATGAGCAGAATGAAGTTTCCAGAGTTCTTTAATGTTGAGAGTTGCAGCTCTAGAACTCTTTAATGAGACTAAAGACTCTGTAGCCGTCACGCTCCCAGATCTTACCCACGATGCAAAGCGCTTAGCTCCTTTTGATGTCACAGAGCCGCCTCAGGCAGGGGTAGGGGGTAAGGATGGGGGCGGTGTGTTTGTGTGTGTCAGGGATAGTGGAGGAGTGTGTGTTTGTGTGTGTGTGTGTGTGTGTGAGTGTTATGAAGCTAAGAGTTCCATCCAGAGCCACAAACGGGCGTTTGATCGTCACGAGAGATGAAACGATGTGTGATGAATTTAACACTTAACTCAGTGTGAGAGGCTTGATGATGCGGTTAGGAGGCTGATCCATATTAATGCTCTCTCGCCGCGGCAGGACGCCTCCTCACAGTTACAGCTGCCGCATATATGTGGTTGGAGAACAGGGGAGGTGCCCGCTCTCTCCCACATCTGCGACTGTAAATCACCACTCCACCTCAGGGCTGCATCCTGGCCAAAACGACTCCGGGCTCTCCGGCTTGATACCAATCGAACCGCGATACGCAAACCCTATCCTCAAGCCGTCAACCATATCTGAACCGCTGGCACTCATATCAGCAATGCCACATTTCATTCCTCCCAGCACGAAAGCACGTCATAATATATTTGCTGTTTTTGCATCTGATGGTTTCCTTCCCGAGACTTTCCAACCTGTCCAACACAGTTTCCAGAGACAACAAACCATAAAACACGAGACAAAGTTTGTGAGCCAAACAACAAATCTTTTATTTACACTGAAGCTTGAATCACACTGAGGGAACGACCGGTGCTAAGCCACTGGCTGACATGTCACACAGATTCCAGACAAGTCGGTTTGCAGAGTATTGCTGTTGACTTTTTACTGAGAGTACAGGAAAAGAAACTGCATGAGCCAAGAAATGCAATCATACTTGTCATTTAAACATCTCAATTGGTTCTTATTTTTAACAATTTTACATTTTTTATACAAGTGCTGATAACAGGAAGTCATAAAAGGCTCCCAAATAGAAAGGCTGTGGGCGTTTTGAGAAAACCAGGAGAGGCAGAGGAGAGAAAAGAAGGATGATGTTCTAAAACCAGATCGGAGAGTTGAACTGGAGCATTTCAGGTCTGTCAGTCACATTTTAATCCAGACCTTAGTTTCCCTTTAGAGTCCACGGGCCTTTGAAAATCAGATAACGTAACTCAATCCGTTCAACAGATTATTCAAATGAACTGACCCCATTTGGTAGTAAGTTATGGAGAGAGAGAGTAGGCCATGAGTGGTTCGGTCGGGTGAAAGTAGGAACACGGAGGGTCCCCCGCACTGAGTGAAAAACACCAGAGCAACAGCACCACTGAGGGAAGAGGAGGAAGTGGACGGCCACGGAGACTGCAGAGCGACGAGGACTCCCGCTGGAGTTCAGATGGACAAATGTGAAGAAAGGTGATGTCAAACAGAGGGGAGGAAGAGAAAGAGAGAGAGAGAAAGAGAGAGAGGGGGGAGGTGCTCAGTACTTCTTGAACTCCACGTCCTCCGGTGGGCTCATCTCCACTTTTCTCTTGCCCACATCTTTCCAGTTGGTGCTCAGGACTGTACCACCTGACTCCATCTGCACAGGGGGGAGAGACGGAGGGAGAAATCACTTCAGTGGAATGATCCGTCATTTCGTTAGTACAGTAGTTATGCAACACCTTCTCTCTGCTTAAAAATGCTCAGGGCTTAGATAAGTCTACTGCATTGATTGCATAAGTATTAATGAAGGTGGATTTTTTTGACCTGTGACTAATCTTTAATTTTCATTTTCTTATTATTTCATAATAAGCGGAAAAGTTAAAGAATTCAAATTGCTCATCTCCACATAAGCTGACCTTTATTCTCCTAAAGGTCTTCTGCTCTGAATGCAGAGAAGACTACTCCACGTGAATGTTAAAACACCATCAGCTTGAGGTTGTATGTTGGAAATGACAGCAAATCCTTTTGAGATTATATTGTTAACAACACAGAATGCTGATTCACTCCAATCATCAATCAACATTTAGCTGCAGTCACACACTCTGACACACATACTTCTGTACACATAAAATGCACTCTTACGGAAGCTCATTAACCAGACAATCTGTTACTGCTGCATCAGTCCACACTGCATGTGTTGTTTGCCTTTCGCTTACAATTATATGTGTGTCAATAAAAAACAATGTGGCTTTACTGTTTTTGTGCTTTAATTAAAAGGAAAATTCTGGTATTTTTCAACCTGGGTCTTTTTCTCATAATTGTGGCTGACAGGTCAGGCTAACTTTGCACAATTCAGGAAACGCGACAAAAACTATATGTATTTGAACCAGAGTGCACAGATGAGTAGAAAAGACAAAGAATGGAGACAGAAAGGCAGCAGAAGGACCTGAAAGACAACTCAGGAATCTGGAGGTGTTTCTGTGGTCACTGCTCTCCCATGCTGACTGAAGTGGGACTTGTTGATGATAGCCTTGGACAATCTAGTCCACAGATGAGAGTAATCTCAGCTGTCTAACTACAACAAATCCGCAGCTCTGATCTGCACTGCTGTGCTGGGTGGACTGCGTTTCACTTCATAAAAATCTACTGGCTGAAAAGACCGAAGCTGGCGGCAACAAACAACCAGCTCTCCATACCATAAGCAACCGAGATAACGAGCCCTACAAAGCAATCAAAGCCTGTCAGGATATTTTTAGCCATGTTAGCAGCGTCAGTCTCTCAGTCGGTCCACCACTTTGGTCCAGACTGAAATATCTCAACAACGGTTGGATGGATTGCCATGAAACTTGGCGCAGACATTCATAGTCCCTCTCAGGATGAACTTAAGTCAGGTCAAAATTTTCATTTGATGAATACTTTGGTTTATGACCAAATATACCTGCAAACCTTTCCCATCGGCCTCAGCTGTACTTTGAGTTTAGTGCTAATTAGCAAGTGTTAGCATGCTAAGATACTGAGCTAAGATGGTGATATGGTAAAGATTACACCTGCTTAGCAACAGCATGTTAGCATTGTCATTGTGAGCATATTAGAATCATGAAGTGGTTAGCATGGCTGTAGACCCTTGGTCTTGTTGTGATATCTGTTAAACTCTTTTGAAGTAGAATCATGCTGTGTATCAAATTCTAAGTATGTTTCTTTTTAGTGCTAGTCGGCAAAACAAACAGCAAGCTTGGTTAGCAGGCTGGTTGCCCAGGTAGATCCCTGTACAGTTAGCAAAAGTAGCTCATTTCTTTCTCTTTTTTCAGAAGGTTCTGTGTTGCTTTGTTTGGAGTTTGAAATTATTTATGTAAAATGTAAGATTATTTTGAAAGTGTATGCCGTTTTGCTGGAGTTGAGCATCCCGAATCTCTAAAGCTCATAACAATACCCGTCAATTTAATCTCACTGGATCCTTGTATGCAAATATCGTTGGCTACGATGGCACGATTGCTAGCAAAAAAGACAGACGTCGTTCAAGTATAATACTTACAAAGGACTTGTTCATGGCTCGCTTGACCTCGTCTGAGCCATCGCAGTAGATCTGCTGGAAGAGCTTGTTGAGCGCTGCATCTCCCTCCAGCTTCTCACTTTTCTCCTCCTCGCTGATGTCCACCACCATCTTGTCCCATTTGCAGGCGTAGTGGGACGATGACGGGTACTGATCTGATGGAGGAGGGAAACTGTGTTAAAAAGGCCACAGCTCATAAGGTTAAGAACAGGTCAGAGAGATTTAAACCGGCTGAGAGGCATCTGCCAGAGCTCTTCAATCACTGTAAAGAACTGAGACAAATGTCTTTTTGCTGTTGTGAACACATGTTCAGAAATGTCTTTAATTGAGATTTTAATTGGCTCCGGTTTAATACCTCGACTTTTATCATCCAATCACACACAAGATGTATTAGCTGAATTCATTTTGCTCACTTTGCTACTGAATCAACTCAGACGCTGAAGGATCGCATTGTGATTTAATTTCTATATTTTCTGGATGAAATACGCCCACTGTAATCCCAACAAGAGACGGAGAGCGGGAAATGTAATCCAGACGCAGATTTACATAAATACATCACCAGACGCACAGTAGACATATTCAGGCCAAGCGTGGACATACGGCAATGTGATCCCATAAAATCAGATGTTAAATATCATGTTTAAATGTAACAGTAGTCCAAGTTATAAGCAGGCACTTATAAACAGGGCGTCCTGGAGGCTGAGCTGGTTGCATGGAAAGGATAGTTTGGCTGCCCACTTAACTTTTACACCCCCTTCCACACAAACACACAAACACACACACACACACACACACACACACACACACACACACACTTACATAAGTAATTAATCCTGTCAGTAATAGGAATGTGTGGGCTAAAATACTGAGTCATATTCTGCTGTCATACCTTTCCCTCTCCCAGCCTACTTTCGCTGTCAGACTAATGAAAGACTCTAGCAGGGCTTGACTGCCCACTCTCATTTTAGTGCAGAACAGACAAACACAGGAGCTTATATTGATCTTTGCAGAGAGAGAGAGAGAGAAATAAAAAGAGGGTAAGGGAGAGAGGGAGAGACAGAGAGATGTGAGCAGAGACAGGAGGATAGTTGGGGGAAAGAGCGTAAATGCCGAAGCTGTGGACTGACTAGGATTGAAGTGTTTGATGTTGGACTCCTGTCCTTCTCCCTCCAGCTTCTCCCATCTGATGGCATCTGTCTTCTTCATCTTGAACTCCACCTGACAGAAGAGAAGAGCGATAAGGAGGGGGGAGAAGGAGGGGGAACAAGGGAGATAACAATGTTTAGCAAAATGGTCGTCTTTGGCGCGCGGGACAAAAATAACGCTTCCATTAGAGTGACATCTTAAAAGTACAGGACATCAGATCATTATTGAGGCCAGAGAGACTGTCTGTTCAGAGCCGCCGTCAACTCAGCCTGTGAGTGTGTGTGTGTGTTTGTGTGCGAGAGAGAGACATCAGGGATATGCGGGGGCACAGCTCAATCTCGAACCTCACTGACAGACATACTGCACTAACGAGATGCCTGTCAGCCAGAGGGCCAGTGTGAGAGACGGAGCGAGCGAGAGGGAGGGAGGGAGGGAGGGAGAGGGGGAGGAGAAGGGAGATCCTAATTCCGCACAGCAGCATCTGATCCAAATCATTACACCGGGAGAACATGGGAGAGGAGGAAAACAATGAGGGGAGAGGGGACATGGACACACGCTTTTAACGCTGAGCTGCATTGACAGGGCACATACCAGCGAGACACGCGAGCTGCAGCGCCAGTCCCACCCCCCACACACACACCCCCTACCACCCATTAACGGTGCGTGTGTTTGATATGTGTGCACGAGAGAGACAGCGCTGGTTATGTCGGTGCAATTAAGGAACATTTCTGCTCTGCTGGGCGATGTGATGATTCATTTATGAGGGTGCCAGAGGAGAAGAGGGAACCAAGAGGTAGACAAGGTTAGAGATGAGGAGGCAGAGAGGCTGACTGGCACTGAGTGAAGCGTGAGTGAGGGGAGCAGATTGAGGGAAATAAGACAGTATGATCGCTGCTACCTTCTCCTCCGAGGTGATGAGCTAGTGCGAGCGGCGGCACACTGATAGATCGCTTTGGTACGTGTCAGCGCTTTCTGCCCCACAAAGGGCCTTGCGCACGGCGAGGCATCTGTGCAGTGTCCGAAATTAACTTTTTGGCTCACCGGCGAAGGGCTGAGAAACTAAAAAAAGGAGATCTCTGCTGAGAATACAGGTTACTGCCCGAAAAATTCACATTCATCCTTCAAAAGAAATATGCCACCTAACTTTTTGGAAGTTTCTGCAAAGAGTCTGATTTTTGTGTGTTAATTTAAATTCGGACAAGGGCTTTAATTTTGAAGTAACCAAATCACCACTGCAAACGCTGCTACAAAGGTGTGTTATATCAGTCGACCCCTATAGAGTTTTGAGGTGGGAGAAGATATTTTGGGCGCCCAGGGTTCTGGAGGTGAAAGTCCAGCTCATTTTATGCATAGACGTTAGGTTACCATCTGTTGGAGCACCAAAAGCTTGGATTTGCATGAAACTCTCTTGGCTGAATCATCAATACCAAAGATGAGTGACTGTTTTACAAAATATCTGGTACTAAAAAAATTCAAAAAGGTACAAGCCTGTGTGCATAACAACGTAAGGAGAGAAGTTAACTACGATTTCCAAGGTGCATTTCAGTGTTGCGAGCACAGTTAACAGTAAAGTTTATGCTTATAACACATTCGGCAGCTTAAATCAGTTCACTTTCAGATTTTGGGTCAATTGCAGATTCATTCGGTAGATATGGTGCCATGTTTTGTTCTTAAATGCAACACTTAGAGTCATTTCTCCCAGTGTAATAATCTGGCTTGCCCTGCCACTAGTAGTGGGGACAAGATGCTTTTTCCACACCCTGTGCAGCAGTGATATATCGCGTAGCGATGCAATGATTAGTTGATTAATCAATTAGTCGATCAACAGAAAATTGATCGACTGATCGATAATTGACTGGCATTTTCTGCTTAAAAAATAGCCAAGAATGATTAAAGATTCTGGTTTCAGCTTCTCTTCGTGACAACTTGATGCTTTTCTTTGTCATATATGAAAGTAAGTGGACAGTGGGTTGTATAAAACAAGTAATTTCAATACATTATCTTGGGCTGTTGGATATTATAATTTGCGTTTTTCCACTGTTTTCTGACACACAATAGACAAAACCATTAATCGACAAAATAATCGGCAGATTAATCGATAATGAATAATAATAAAATAAGTATGACAGACCTGACCACGTCAGGGCTCTGATGTTGGGTGTAATAATTTCAAAACCATAGAGGCCCGTGCAGCTGTTTTTACTTTCTCAAAAATCTAGTGTGGACTTTTAGGATTTTAAATATGCTACAGCTCTGATTCGCGCATCTGATTGGTTTCTTCTTCATGGCAACAGTGGCTGAGCCTCATGGGTAACACATAGTGTTTAGATCAGCTGTCATCACACACAGTATGTTTTCTCAGAAGTAAAGTTGAAATAATAAAAACTGATGCCCATAACAAACTGTTACTATCTTGATTCATTAAACCTTGTTCATCGGTTGTGACTGTTTGTGTTTGATTAACTGATTTCAATCGATTTTTGAGACAGCTCCTGTTGGCATATTAAATAATTGTAGTTTTTTTTGACAGATGCACCTGCAATCTGGGCACAGATGCTCCTTTCAGCTCTGTCAGGGGTCTCATGGTGCTTTGAAGACTTCAGTATGTATCAAAATGCTGATTTGCCAGACCTGCTCTAATGGCTGACAAATGAGATTTGTTAGGTTTCTTCTTATATATCTTTTTTATTATGTGTTTAGATTTTTTGTTGACCCCTGTGGGGCAACAGTTACATTCTCTGAAATTAACTCCAAAATAAATTTTAGTCCATCTATCCAGACAGTACAATTTAAGTTTTCACTTTTAACAAAGCAGCAACTCAACAGCCTGTCTGACTGGTTTTAAACTGATTTGTTGATGATGACAGAAAGTCAAAAGCAGACACAAAGTCTGAGAAGAGAAAAGGACCACCGACTGCAGACCAAGCAAATTATTATTATCCTAAAATTACCAGCCGCGCTGCAGGTGCCGTTAATTGTCTTTAATGTTTCTGTAGTGTGAAGTGCAGCAGAGCTCAAGCCGCCGCTCTGTGTGTATGTGTGTGCATGCTTCTATGCGTGCTCCTGGGCCATACAACATTAATCTGCTGCCACATCTGTGTTTCCTGGCTTTTAAGGGACATGGCAGGCCAGGCGCCCTGTGTGTGTCTCTCTGTGTGTGTTTCTGTGTGTGTGACAGGCGAAGCAATGGCTCGTAAAGGGATGTGACAGCAGAGCCACATACAGGGGCCACCACCCACAGGACCCCAGGGGCTGGACTATACAATACTGCACTACACACACACACACAGACACACATGTGGACACGCACACATGCTATTTACAGAGGGGCACTGGGGTCCCGTGTCGCTTGTCACATGTGTTTGTAACCATCGCCCCCCTCCTCCCTGCCACGACTCCTCACCCAGCATCTTCTCCTTCTTTTTTCCAGATCCCCGCAGATTTCAAAACAAACTCGGCCAGAGAGACGCATAAATGAAATAAATATAAACATTCTTAGACGTTGACAGGCATGCAAATTAAAGAGGGGAGACGCCACTTTAGCTATTTGCCAAAAAGAGATGAGTTTGAAACTGAATGAACGAGTGTGGATTCGAAATTGCGTCGAGTGTGTTTGCGCGCACGCGTCTGAGTGTGTGTGCGTCAGCCGTCTGTTCTGATCAAACACACTGGTGTGTAATTGGCTCCCCGTTGTCGCGGTGACCCCTGCGGTTGGAATGTCTGTCGTTGGGGAGGACAGGAGGAGGTCGCACTGACGATAATGTGCTACAGATGACGTGCACACACACACATGAACTGCAAATACTTTGTGTAAATGGCACAAGTGTGTTGAAAGATTACTGTTCAGCCTCTGTATTTGTATGTGTGTGTGTGTGTGTGTACGTGCTTGCACACTCACGCCCGGCTTAGCCTCCCCCTGCTAAGTTGTCTTTAAAGACAGCGAGGAGATGGAGCGTAAACATTGTGGAGCGAAGAGTGCAGGGCAGCCTATTACAGAGACAGACAGACCGACATTGGTTGGGAATCAACAGCTCCGAGGGCAATGCTTTTTTTTTTTTAAACGCTCATTAGGGATGCATGCCAATCTGGAGAAACTTGATTTGCTGATGCCGTTGTTCATTTGAATGTTTTTTCCCCCCAGTGGCTCCTTGGCTTCAGAAAAATGAAACAGCTCCAAAATATTTAAATGAGACACGCAGTGAGAAAGCTGCTCAGTTTGCTGGGGTCTCTCACATTGTCATGCACGTGTGCACACACATTTCACATGTAGAGTTTTAAAAGACGTGCTTTTATGAACCTTTGAATGCTGCAATTACCAATGTGGACTTATGAGCTCCCTGCTCTGTGTGTGTGTGTGTGTGTGTGTGTGTGTGTAGGGGCCATGTGTACCGGAGGAGCCCAGTGGACCAGGGAACAGTCAGGGCTTTGTGGGAGAGGAGGAGGGTTTGTGCACTCTCTCTCGTTATCCTAGATGTAGGTGTGTGTGTGTTTGTACGAGCGCAAGACGGTAGAGAGAAAGACAGAAGGCGTGTGTGTGTCTGTCAGGGGCCATGGAGAGATTGACAAAACAAAGACAAAGAAGGTAAATGAGGAAATGAGGAAGAAAGAAGGGAAAAAAGAGAGAGACTGCAGAAATATGAGAGAGAGAGAGAGAGAGAGAGAGAGAGAGAGAGAGAGAGAGACTCAGACCATCTTCAGCTGTGGTCTCTCTAAGACTGAGCCCTTGTTTAAGCTGCAACCCACGTGCACCTCTGGTATGCAGTGTCTGCTGTTGCCATGGAAAAGTGAGAAAGTGAGTGAGGGTTTTTTTTTTGAGAGGGGGCAGTTTCTGTGCAGGTCAGCCTCTACTCAGCACAGTGAAGTCAGTGGATATAATGCACACAATATAGCCGTCAGGTTATGTTAACGCTACAAATCAAATTTCCCAACATCTTTTTGCTGCCGTGGCACCACACAGAGTATAATTCAAGCACCTGTGATCACGCACTGCCCTCTCAGTCTCCCATGTGACCTTGCTGTAACATAAACTACAATAAATATCATCATTGCTTTCAGAAGTTTCAGAAGTTTCCTTTTTTGCTTGTTCATCGATGTCACACAAATATAGATCTAATAGAAACGTATATAGGGCTGGGTACTGTCTGAAATGTTTTGATATTAGTGCTGATACATGTTTATATGACTTTTTCTAACAAAACATTTTTTTCATTTCACAAAAGAAGCCAAACTTCTTTTATTTTATCTATATTTTTAATAATTAGAATGTATCAGAGTTTCAGCTCATTGTTTAGCTGTCCGGCCCACATCTTTACTGTTTTGGTTCACTCTCACTGCTCTCACAGTGTCGTTTTGAGCCACAGCAGGCAGCTGTTCTCAGCAAAAAAGGTGACTAGCTGGTGAACATAGTGAAGCAGCTAAAGAGCCAGATATTTTCCTCAGGAGTTGGTAGAGACCAAAAAGAGAGAGAGAATGAATACTGGACTTACATTCACCAGGCGGCCAGAAACACGACTCCAAATAAATGATAATGTTGCTAGATATGTAAATAAGCAACTGTTTGCTAACAAGTTTGCCATATCAACTTCGTAATATGTCAATATTGTGTTCGCCACCTGTTTCCGCTGCCCCCAAGAGGCCAAAAAAAAATCAGTTATTACAGCTTTAAATGTCAAATATTGTTCTACAATATCAATAATTCTGTCTTTTGAGAAGACATTTATATAATGCATTTACCTCAGTATTCTAGTGAAACATCAGCTGTATTAATATCCTCTTCACCCCTCTCTACTCGTGTAGGTGGCTTGTGTACATTTTATGCTTCTTATTAAATCTCTTTTTCATTTCCCATAAAGGTCGTCTGTCTCCTATTGGATTAATTACATATCTATTCCTAAAGATTATTATAATTTCATGACTAAACTTTTTTCACATGTGAAGTTGAACTTTGGTTTAAGTAAACGTTGTGGAGTCAAGTTCACTATATCATCATTTATTTACTAGACTTAGAGTACTCAGAAAAAAAGCCATGGCTGAACTGCATCTGGAGGGCAGTCCAGGAACTGAATGCATAATGAGCAGCTGACTTAGTAAATAAGGAGTTAAATATATGCAGATGCAGCAATAAATTCAATGCAAACTGCAGCTCATATTTGTGCTTGCTTAGTAAATCTGGTCTAATTTTGTCAAATTTATCTGGTTTAAGTCAGAAAGAATCAAAAAACAACTAAACCAAATTACACATTTTTCCCTGACATGCAATAGTACTTGGCTGGTACAAACCTAAATACTGTACATAAGTATTAGTTATGTGTGAACCACCTGTGTGAAGTAACAATAAGTAGTTAACATGACAATTATTCTTTTACTAACTATAAATTACAATCTAATGAGTATGCTTTGGAAGATGTTTTATCCAAAAACTGTGGAAAGATCATCCACCTCCACCAGAATAATAGTTTGTAGGTATACACAGGATCCAAAGGAAGAAAGCAGAGCTTTATGTTGTACTGTATTGGCAAGACCGGATTGATCAATGCCCTAAAAAACAAATTCCACCTCCTTAACGATTAAAAAAAAAAAAACCAATCAAAACAACTCACACAAAAACCTGCCTCTTGATCCGCAGGCTAAAACCTGACAGTGGTCTAAACCCTGAATCAGCACACACTCAGCCAGCACACTCATTAGTCCACATCCTCTAGAATACACACTAATTAGTCTACAGTAAAAAGTGCCCTTCCTACTCATTAGGCCCATAATCACCTTAAACAGTGCTGAGGAACTCTCAGCGAGTACGGCCCTGATAAATGTGTGTGCACCGCGTGTGTGTGTAGGAGTGAGGATTTGTGCATATGCGTGAATCTCCTGTTAGCTGCTCAGATGAACTGCGCTAACGTCTCCACAGGAGCCACACTGTATACAGCGAGAGTGGATTTTCTCATTTCTACTCCAGCTACACTAAGCTTTAACAGAATTAAGGAATTATAGGTAGTGACAGCCTACTTTATACTGCTTTAAATTATTGAAGAGATTATGATGTTAATCTCAGAGTGGTAACCCAAGTAACAATCAGTCACAATTTCAGTGAGCTGCTTAAACTCACATCGGCATGGTTTTCTTCCTCTTCTTCTTTTTTCTTTATTGTTATCTGACATTTGATGATTAACAAAATAATCAACGATCAGCAATTAAGACAATAAAAGCCTGAACGCACAGAGAAGATATCATGTCATTTGATGCGCCGGCAAAATTGCAGTTCAGAGACTTGAAGCACAGTCAGAGAAGTGCTCGCATTTCTCCTGTGTGTGACATTACTACACCATATTTTCTTTATGGCAACATAAAAAATGTTCTCTGACATGTTTAATAGTCTGCTTCTTTATTGTTGAGAGTAACCACTAGGACGGCAAGGCTAGATACAGTGTTCTCACTGATTCTCAGTAAAATTCAATGACTTTTCATTGACTTTCAAAAACTTAGCTCAAGTGTTTCCGTGACCTAAAAAATTTTGTTTCTTCCTTGTTTGTTTATGTTTTTCAGCTCAGAAAAGTTGTAAAGTGGTAAACAGTTTTATTTTCCACCACAGCTGGGCTGGCTGTGGAGAAAAACATCTGAAAACCACCATCTAACACTACTGTATGTGTGAAACAGGTTTATACAGTATAATCTCTGAAATTACCCATTTGGTAAATCCCTTGTTATTTCATGAACCCGCAGAGGAAGTATCATATTTCCTGACTTTCCCTTGAATGCACCTCTGGAAATTGACAGATATTCCAGGAATGACATGACCATGACCGACTGTATCCTGGCAGCTACGTCATCTGCTTAGTTTGAGGCCATTTTATCTTCTCGAGTGTTTGAGTGCTGGTCAGTTATGGTCACTGTGACCCCAGAAAGAACAAAAGCCAGCAGTTTTTTGTCCTTTGTGCTCCCACATCAGAGAACGCACATCACAACGCTTTGATGTGCCTTTTAGTGCACAATGGATCATTTAACACATTTGGTGCTGAAAGCATGCAGCTCTGATGCAGTTTGTTTCTGCTCCATGAGCATGTCATCTGTCAGAGTAAAATGTCCGTTAAACCTGTCAAAGACGTGCCCAATCATCGGAAATGTATGCCAGAATGTAAAATATGCAAAGCTGCTAATGTTAAAATGTTGATTTAGACGTTTCAACAGCACACTAACTGCACTAGCTAGACTTAAAAGTGACTGATACCTTGGTGGTGAGGATCTTGAAGTTGCTCTGTTGAGAGACGATGGGGTGCAGGAGGTGGAGGTTGAGGTTGTAGTTCTCCCCTGATGCCAGTCTTATCGTGGCAGAGAGCTGCAGAGACCACAGACACCAGACATTAGGCATTACCCCTCATTGGCTGCCATTAAGTTTAGCAGTAAGCAACTAGAAAAACATACAAATATGTAGAGTCTTATTCAAGGTGGTGTCATGACTATGAAGTAAATCATCCTCTCAGATCGGTCATTTTTTATTCTTGTCCAGATAAAAATTCAACAATCCCAGTGTTCAAATTGTAGCATCAATATATTCCATTTTATTCAACTGCAGAAAAACACACAAAACAAAAAGAAAGACAAGGAGTGAGCGGGGCGAAGGTGTCAGCTTGTCCATGAGAATAATCATCTGATGTGGCTGGTGTGGCGGCCAGGAGTATCCTCGCCCTGTCCCCTTCAGCCACAGAGTGACCAGTGATGAGGGGGGGGGTCAGACAGCTCCTAACAGCCTGTCACTCACTGGGACTGGGTGGCTTGTTGGTTTAGAGGGACGTGGCCTCGGCTGTGGTCCAAGTCCTCACACTCCTTACACACTTACACACTCGTCACTTGCCAAATGCTGCCCTCGTGGAGAAAAGCACTGAAACCTGCCCACTTGAGGAATAACTCGCCTGTTATCATCTCATCATCAGCTGTTTTTTGTTTTTTTTTGGCAGAGGAACAGTACATCGCTTCAACTTGTAATCGTTTTCAATTCACCACCTACCACTTGACTAAAAGTGGACTTTTCTGATTTGGGACCAAATGTATGTAAGAAGTAGTTCATCAGGGATAAAAGCTTAGAAAGTTAGCTAAAGTAGCTTTTGGGCAATTCCACAAAACTATCAAAGCTTAAATATTCATTTCCAGTTGAATTCCTGCACTGAATGTAGGTATACAGCTGCTGCATACTCAGTCAGCAGGGAAAATAACTGGAACCACTGCCTTTAATCTTTAATTTCTTTTGTATATACTGACCTAGTAAAAAATATATGAACTTATCTGTACTTCACACCACAGAGGGAGATTAACAAGTGACTGTATGATACGGAGCGAGTGAAGTATTTCTTTTGAAATGGGGTAAACTCAGTTTGTTATTCTATTAGGAAAGACAAAGCCGTTCCCTGGGGTGCCCTGCAGTTACCCCTCTGAGAGAAGGAAAGAGAAGTGGAAAGAGACAAAGGGAAAGAGAAAAAGAGAAAGAAAAGATGGTTGTCCCTGGAGGGCTCTGCAGCTGATCCTAGATCAGTTATGCCTTCTATCTACAGACAATTAGGGGGTTGGAGAAGCTGGGGAGGGTAAATTGTTCTTAGATCTGTACTTTGGGGGCAATGTTAACAAGGCACCACTGGAGGCATAGTTGGGTCCATGGGGAGAGTGTGTGTGTGTGTGTGTGTGTGTGTGTGTGTGTGTGTGTGTGAGAGAGAGAGAGTGTGTATGAGACCCATCTAATGGGCCCCCCTGAGGAAACACCCAAGAGCTAACCCATCTCTGTTCCACACACACACACAAATTCAGAGAAAACACAAACTCTTCACTTCGATACTGCATCTAAGTGTGTGTTTATACCTCTTTTTCCATGAAGTTGACACACACACCATCCTTGGGTACATTTTTTGCCATGACTGTGACAATAACTTGAGATTCTGTTTGGTACCAGTCATGTCTGCAAGAAACACACACACACACACACACACACACACACACACACACACAC
>NTHP01000609.1:121960-132864 GCA_003416845.1 Oplegnathus fasciatus
ACTTCCTGTTTGAATCTGCTGAGGATGACACTGTGTGCTTGTCATGCTGACAGCCTGACACTCCTAAAAACGACCGTTTATCACTAACTATCATAACCTTATCTAACTAGTAATAACTTGTTATGACTGAGAAATGTTGCATTTTTAATGGTGGTTAAGTGCAACAAAATAAATGTCCTGCTAACTCAGAAACGATACTGTTACTTAAAGTTATAATGAAGCCCTGCACAGTGATGCTAACAGGAAACGTTTGCTAACTTGGCCAGCTAGCTACAGAGTCAAAATCAGTGCTAACATCAGAAACATGAACACCACCGACACCACACTCACTTTCCTTTATAAAACAGCTGCACAGAAGAAGTTAAGGTTAATGTGATAGCCAGGAAGAGCCACCAGATATTTGGTAAAATCGCTGATGCTAACGCTAATGTTTACCTCCAGAGCTTTCTGTGGATCTTCGTCAATGAAGCTATCGGGGAAGCTGCTAAAGCGAAAGCAGAAACCAACCGTTAACCAGCCGCGTACAAGAAACAAATGTATGAAAATATAATAAAAGATCATTCATTATGTTGAGTTGCACTTGCCGTTCGGTTGCCATGGGTTTGCTGTGGATGTGGACTGTGTTTCTACAGTGGCAGGAAACTTCTAGATGAATGTGGAGGCTGCTGGAAACGTGATAGCGGCAACAGCCACAGCTCGAGCCCAGCAGCAGGCCTGTCAACATCCGGCTGTGCAGCGCTCACACTGCCGCTCCTCCACCTAACGGCCTGGAGGACTCATGACATGACAGCTCAGACATGAAACTACAATAAAGGGCTGCCACTCCCTAAAAAGTCTTATTCAAATATATCACTATTAATCTCAACATAAGGAAGTGGTGGAATAAGTAGCAATACCTCCAGGAAAAAATACTCCTCTATTAACTATATTATTTCATGTATTAATGTATTAATGTAATTAATGTAAGGGGGAGCTAATTTGACCTACTTTGTGTCCTACATAGTTTCACCTATATTTCATCATATTTTATATATATTTTAAGCTGATTCTTAATCTGCAAAGTAATTAGTTATCGTAGATGTCACAAGAATGTAGTGCAGTAAAAGAATACAACATTTCCTTTTGAAATGCAGTGGGATATAGATTAAAAGCAGTGGAAGAAGATCATTTACTTTAGTAAAAGTAATAATACCACAGTGTAGAAACACTAAGTACCGAAATAAGTACCGAAAGTAAAAGTACTCCTTGTGCAAAATGGCCCACTTCAGAATAATATATATTATATAATTGGATTATAATTATTGATGTATGTTGAAGCTGGTAAAGGTGGAGCTCATTTTAATTACTTAATATACTGCTGGGTAATGTGAATTTACCCATGGGGATCAATAAAGTCTTATCTTAATAACACACCATAATTCATTTGTTGATCCCATTTTGTATTATCAATCAGAATCTGCAAAGTAACTAGTAACTAAAGCTGTAAAGTAACTTTAGTGCAGTAAGTAGAATATTTCTGTCTGAATTGTAGTAGAGTAGAAGTATAAAGTAGCAGAAAACAGAAATACTCAAGTAAAGTAAAAGTACCTGAAATTTGTACCTATGTAAATTACATGAGTAAATGTACTTAGTTACTTTCCACCACTGTATAGTAGCATAAAAAAGTAATACTCAATTGAGTACAAATACCTCAAAATTGTACTTAACTATGGCACTTGCATAAATGCACTTAGTTACTTTAACCACTGATGCTGGTGAACTATATGTAGGTGAATAAATGAGTGAGGATGAACTTCACACATAAATAAGTCGATAAAATTAAGTTTATTTCATATAATAGACCATTATCTTTTCAACACGTTCGGACTGCACGAAAGCAAACACACCAAAATAAAGCAACAGAACCTCCACCTCTCCCTCTGCTACAAGCTTACAAATCCATATCAGTAAAACTTACAGTATCAGGAGACCTCCAGATAAAGCAAAGTGAGGGGATTCCAAATAAATGGTTTACTCTGTGATAAAGTGAAAACAGTTTTGCATAGGGTTCCCTGGGGGCAAAGGCACAGTTATAAGCATCTCCTAAACCACGTTCAGTCTCACAGAAGTCCGCCTAAATCTTACAAGCTCAATTTTTCAATTTTCATTTGGAGTGAGGAGAACTTCACGGGCTGGCTTTGTGAGGCTAAACTAAGATCTAGTCAAGAGAAAACACTGAACTTAGCATTTCTTCATTATAAAGGGCCAGACATTTCACTCCTTGCATCGAGTACAGTCTGTGCAGTAAAACAAATTATTACGAACCTGAGGGAGAGAATGGCAACAAGGCACAAAGTCAAGCATGTTCACAGACATACAGTATTTAACACACAACACATAAAGATATCAAGGCTTCAGAGGTCCATATATGCATTTATATATGTGTAATAACTAAACAGAATGTGTGCATAGCATAAAGGCTAAATAGTAGCAGTATGACTCTACAGGAGGCAATGTAGCTAAATAAAAGGCTACAAGGCCATTTCACTGGTGATTGTCAACAAAAGGAAGGTCCGCTGTGTAGATACATCGATAAACAGCAGCAGTGCTAAATTACTATTCTACAAACAACAGTGATCCCTTGTTTTCAACATTTCACAATACAAACATAATTCAGTAATCTTTAAAAAAAATAATAACAATAACATGGAATGTTTTTCCCTCAATAACCTCATGATTACCAGGAGCAGAGGAAGCAGGGACAGGATGGACTGAGATCTTCAGGCACTTAGAAGAAGACACATACAGCAGAGGTACAACATTAGTGCAAAGCCATTTTCAAGGCAGAGGAATGATTCAGCATGTGATAGTAAAAAAAACATAAAAATAAACAGAGCGGGAAAGAGCGAGACTAAAGGCAGAGAAAGAGGGCACAGTGTGCTGATCAGATAATATGCTCCATGATGCTGGAGGTGAAGTGCAAGCAGAGAGTGTGTCTGCAGAAGGTGCAGAGAGGCTGTAGATTCCAGTGCATGTCTGTCTTTGGTGTATAGTTAACGGCTACAGAGACCGACAGAAGGCTGAGATAAAGGACATGAGTTTTTATAGTCTGCCTCTTCTTAGAAAGTAAACTGCTAAGTGCTGTGAGATTTTGGTTCCTGCCAATTTCCTGCCAACTCAGGTGTCAGGGAGGAAGCACTGATCTAGAATTACTTTTGTTATAAATTCATAATATACTCTAAAACACAAAAAGAATCCTAGATCAATACTCCCACTCTTACACACTTGAGAGATATAGGCCCTGGTGTGCAGACACTGCTACAGTAGTGCAGCTCTGTAACTGGTCCTGAGTCAGTGGAGTGTATGTGTGTGTTTGGGTGTGATTGGTCTTTTCTATTGGTCAGAGCCAGTTAGGAGCACCAGCTGTGGAGTGTCCACTTGTGGAGTTTTCTGTCCTGGGTGTGACTTTTCATCAGGTGCCTCCCGGGCACCCCGACTGTCTACAGAAACCTCAGCAGCAGCCTGTCGCTCACACAGACTCCCCAACAGCTGAGCCGTTTTGAAGACCGAGGCGTGACCCGCCGGCTGCAGGGACTGGACCTTGGGCAGGTTTTGGAGGGTCCGCAGCATCTCAGCAGACACAATAGGCAAATGCTGCTCCTGGATCAAGCTGGTGCTGGCGGGCCGCAGGACGGTGTCACGCTGGCCTGAGGGCCTGGGAGCTGGCCTGGTCCGCTGGGTAGCTGGGGCTCGGACAGAGCTGGATGACATTTTCTTCTGTGGTGGGTGTGAATCTTCCTCCTCCACCGATTGGTCACTAGAAGGTATTGTGCTGTCATCAGAGTCATCACTCACACCCTCGTCATTGCCACTATTGTCGTCATAATCGTCTTCCTCTTTGATGCCGTCTCCATCTGTGATATAAATCATGTCTTTGGGCAGAGAGGTGAACTGGTAGACGAGACGCTGGCCTTCAACCTTATTCAGTATGCCCCTCTGGTAGTAGTACCTACATGAACACAAGGGTTCAGCATTAACAAAACAAACCATGCATACACAAAGTAATAGCATGACCATGTTATGATTACATTTTTGAGCAGCCTTAGCTCTCTGTACCTGAGTGCTCTGCCCATTGTCTCATAATTCATATCTGGCTTGTTTTTGTGTTTGCCCCAGAGTCTGGCCACTGCTTTTGAGTTGACCAACTTGAAGATTCCTGCGTGGGGATTAGTCCATTTAATGTAGCGGGGGCAGACCTGCCGGTCCTGCAACAACTCCATCAGGAACTGCCACAGGTACAGTGTGTTTCCTCCTGGAGCACAAACACAGGAAACGTAAACATAAAAAATTACTTGTAAAAGCTGTGTCGCAAAAGTGACTGATCCCCTGTGGTCCATCTATCAAAGGCCCTTTTCAGACCTGAAATACGTAACATTGCTGACTTCATCTATCTGTTAAAGTGATGGCTTTTTGTCATTCAGACACAGGGACTGGTTACGTAAATGTTCCTTGCTGTTTTATTCAGACATGACAAGACTGTTACAGAGAGAGCCATGTGCTTGCACAATATTTAGCTAGAGCTCAGTGAGCTAGTCACCGCTACAGAACAGTGGTGAGTTTAAAAGTTATGATATCAATGAAGAAGAGAGTTCTCTGTTCTCTCACAGGCTGCATTAGTGACGGATTTTAAAACTTATTCTGCTTTTGAAGCCTTAATCAATGACTAATAAGTTCTCATCACGTTTTTAAATAGCAAATTCTGCTGCCTAACTTATAAAGTCTGATAGCACACAAGTATCGAGTGACAGCACATTAAGATGGGATGTTTAATTCCTAATTGCTTACATGCTGCATGTAAAGCATTTTTGCTGGATATTCATTAATTATCCATAGAAATACAGAGGGAGTGCTGTTGTTTTGATTTCTTTCTTCCACACTGCGAGGAGAAGTAATATTTTTATAAACTGATTTGACGTATTCACGATGTTTCATGGTTTTTGCACACTGTTTGTCAGGTATTGTTCACCTGATTTTTCTTTGGGTGTATAAGAGATTATAATTGAGTCACTGCTCTTCAGAAGGTGAACAACACGTGCATCTCATTCCTCTCTGTGCACATTGTACTGCAGCAGCCTTTATGTTACTCTGACGGCATTTAATTCAGACTTGCGTCGTACTAAAAGCGTTATGGAGATGTTACTTGGTCTGACCTAGTGAGACTGCTGTTGTGACTTTTATGTAAAGGTGACACTGGCACTTATTCATTTCAGACATGAGACCAACATGTAAAATTGCCATCACATTGACATAATGAGGTACATGTCTGAAAGGGGTTTAACTAATTTTGTTATGTGTGACAATACCTTTGTTGTATTTGTCCTTCTTCACTATAATGTCTGGTGTGGGAGACTCTGCCCTTCTATGTCGGGGTTTTCTCCCTGAGGAGTTGAAGAAGAGCAGATCATTTACAAGAATTTAATATAATCACTCAAGCCATAACTTAGTTTCAGATAAGCTGATAACCCAGAGAGTGACTGACCTCTCTTTCTGGACTGCAGCTGGGCCGCAGGCTTCTTTGTGTGCAACGAGTGCCATTGTGGCTGGTCAACAGCTCCCACAATCCCCTCTGCTGACACAGTCACCTGGGTAACAGGAGTAGTGATGACATCACCCAGTGATGGCAAGAAGGTCTGGGCTGCAGGGGGGCATAAACAGATTTAATGAGAGAGAACAGCACTGTGACCACCATGTCTAAAAATAACATCTCGCAGTCAAACATGTCCTACATCAAAAAGCAGAGGCGGTGAGGTTTTACTGGGGCATCTTCACTCTGTTAGCGTGCATGTGAGTTGTGTCAACTCAGGTGTGTGTGTGTGTGCTTACAGTATTGTTCCAGGGAGAGGGTATCAGGGCAGTCCATGTTGAGAAGCGAGTCAGCAGCAACAAGTGTCTCCATGGTCTCTTCCTCTCCACTTTCACATGGCTCCACTACAGACCACAGAGGAGGGAGTAACACACAAAAACAATTATGAGCGAGGGGAGGACGGTGGCATTTAGTCGGAGGATAAAGCTCCACTTTCAAGAGTCAGCTGATCGAAATTACTAAAAAGATTCTCTCACATTTTAAGATATGTGCCTCTGAAATCTCTGCTGCCATCCCTGAGGAATTTCATTCAAAACGTTCAACAGCAACATCAATGCGATGAAGCACTGTGATATGTCAGGGAGTTCATTTTGCTGGATTAGCCTACCCAACAGCAGACGTCCCTGTCTGGTTACTTTACCCATTAACATTTTCTCAATTGATTTTCCAGACAACTCATTACGTCATTATGTATATTAACCACGTGATATAAAATTATAGATGTTGTGATTAGAGGATCTTTTTTGAGCACTACAAATGAAAGTCAAATCACCCGTCTCTGAACCGGCAGACATGCAAGAGACAAGGGTCAGTGGTTCCCACAGCCCTATCAGATGAGTTCAAGTACCCCTTCATTGTTCCCTCCTCAATAGATGGGATGGGCTTTCCTGGAATTGTTCAATAGTAATTCATCAGAGGGAAAACTGTGGTTGAGATGGATCTGTGGCTGCACACATGAATTCATACAAAACATACTGATCCAGTAAATGTCAATAAGGCTTTTTTTTTGTCAGTAGTGTTCAGTCACCACTTGAAGAGGCAGCAACTGGGTGATACAACCATTGATCCATTATCTTTTTTAGACTTTTCTGCTTGCTTACTAGTTTTCGCACACTGTCAATTGCACAATAAGCTGGAATGTTAATGGTTATTGTGGCAATAAAAATACTAGATAGCTCAAATGAGCTACTCCACCATCTTTCCAGGTAAGTAACCTCCAGGAGGACCCTGGTTGGGGATGTTTTTTTTGTAGTTTGGGTGAACTGACCATTTAATGGCCCAAACGGATGATAGAGCAACACGTTTATTAGTTATCTGTCCTTGGACTCAAACAGCAAAGATTAACCTACTTTTAACTTCAGCCACTGAGCTTCAGCACAGTGCACGGTTAGATAAATAACATTAACACTAATAATAATACTAATATGTGACTCTGGTGCTTCACTGCTTCCAGTACTGATACCTCCACACAAACAATATGGGCTTCTGTAATGTATCACATCTATCTGCATACGTCCCGCCACATGTATGTCCTTGAGGCAAAAATACTATCAAAAGGGGATCTATTGTTTTGTGCGCATTTATTTATGTGACGTGAACAGGCTGTGGAGCAGTGAGCCAGAAAACATCTGCTAGCTAACAGCTGTTTGTCGAGGGCTTAAAACACTTTCTGCCGCCGAGAGCCAGCCAACGACCTGTCAAAACAAGCAGCCATGTTTAAAGAAACACAGCAGGTAAGTTGCTGTCCCAAACCCGCGGTAGTTTTGAAGAAAACTGCCTGTGACTGTTGCTTTGCTGCAGTTACCGTTAGCTAAGTTACCCGAGCCTCGCCATGCCCGACTTCAACTGCTCGCGCCAACCGCAATAATGTCGGAAAAACACCCCCATACAGTGATATAACTTACTTTTAATTCCCAGCACTGGCGAGGGACAAGCTATAGCATGTGTGCTGTAGCCCGAATTGACCACGTCTACATCCTAATATGATTCATTAACTGTCTTTCCCAGGCACAAGCCAGGAATGTTTTGTTTCACTTCCTCAATTTTTTTGCGGAGGGTGGTCCATGTGCGAGGGTTGCGACTGCGCATGTGCAGGCCGAGGCTCTCTTTGACACCTGGTATGCCTTTTAATTTAGTAAGACTGGGATAAAACCTGGCAGAGGTTAGACTGTGGAGTAAGCATTAGAATAGACTACAGGTGGGCTTCAACCACGACATGTGACGGTGACAGGTAAAGAAAGGCTGGAGCCTGTGTGTGTGTGTGTCGTGTATTACTCATGTTGTGGGGACATAAATCTGTTTACACAGTCAAATTGTGGGGACTCACCTCCCTTATGGGGACAAAATTCAAGTCCCCATAACGTAAATCATTGCATTTTAGTGTGATGACTTGGTTTAAGGTTAGGGTAAGGTTAGGTTTAGGTTAAGGTGAGGGTAAGAGTTAGGGATAGGCAAGTAGTGGTTATGGTTAGGGTTAGGGTAAGTCTACAGGGAATGAATGTAAGTCAATGTAACATCCCCAAAAGTGATGGAAACAAACACTTGTGTGTGTGAGTGTGTGTTGCACTGACCTTTGAGCAGCTGCTGGTGTTCCTCCTCTGTCTGTGACTGTTCACACGCTAGACCTGCATATGAGAGCAGGTGTGGATGGGGAACCTGCTCCACAATCACCGCGGGGTAATCTGAGTAACCCCCCAACTGCAGCGCACACAAAGAAAATGAAATTCAGATTACAATCAAATCTCGTGCCGGCTCTGTTTCAGCACGCACTAAGAAATTCATCACTGCTTAACATTTACTTGCCTGTGACATGCTGACATGGTCACTGGCAAAGTCAAAGATGAGCTCTGACTGCTGCAGCATGGCTGGATATCCCAAACCCACACACAACCTTAACTGTGTGAAAACAGCATCGCAGCTTTCCTCTGAAGACTAATAATAACTGCGCGGGTCTGATGTGTTTTCGTGTGCAGACGGGTCCAGTTTTTGGAGCCAATCTTCCGATGAACAGCAGCTGACTGTCAGCGTAGATCTACCAGAGAGCTTCCCCGAAGATGCGAGGAGGCCCGTCTCTGTCCATGCAGCACAACTCGACAGTGGAAGAGTGATGTGAGTGTACTAATTGACCAGAGACACGGAGGCGTCACAGGAAACTCATGTTCACTCGCTCTGCTTCGGCTCTCGATGAGGAAGTGGGGGCTGCTAAACTGTCCTGTGGTCTGACTGAACCTGCCAGAGANNGGGGTTGGAGAGCTGTCAGAGGCAAAACACACAGTGAGAGTACCACACCTGCAGTGAATATAAGGTGATAACCAGTTAGACTTTTTAATAAGATGTCCAAATCAAGAAATGTGGTCACTCTGATCTGAGAAGCAGAGAAAAACAGCACGGTTTGCTTCCCTCTTTCATACATCTCGTTCTTTTGCTCTTATCTTGCTTCTCAAAGAGGCCAAACCAGCAACAGGAAGGAAGCGTTTGCACTGCAATGTGTGCCTGGCCTGTGTGAGTGTGGTACGAGTAGGGCGGGTGGGGGGAGAGGCAGCTGGTGTTGAACTTGAAACATCATGTCTGTGCACAGCGTTCAAGGTTTCAGGGGCGTTACGCTCGCATTCCTTACAACATGACTGTGAAGGGGACATTTAGAACAAAACTACTAAACCAACTCCCCTCCTCTACTCTTGTTTTTTCTTTGCCTCCTCTCTCATCCTCTGGCCATCACATCACAGTTAATTCCTTTTAATCGCCTGGTCCCGGTCCTTTCTCTTATTTTCCTGCCTGAGTCCTCTGTTCATCCCCGCTTCTCTGTCCTTCATTTTCAAGTATTCCTGAGGTTAAAGTTAACCACTGAGCGTCTCTTCGGTTGCTGCAGCACAGCGGCCTCCCCCTCACAACTGTCAAATTTGAGTTGTAAACACTGTTGGCACACCTGCACTCACCTTCAGCTCCTTTCTGTTGAAGATCACACCAGCGTTTTAGGTTTTGGGCACAATAGATCTCCCACTGTGAACAAATCGCTTCCAAGGAATTAAATATAATCATTGAGCTCCTACGTTTTAATCCCATTAATCCTCAATTTGGTTGAAACAGTCTTGGTAGTCTCACAGTTCCTGAGTTTTGTATACCCCAGCTGCCAAAGAGAGGCAGAATGTGAGTGTGCGTCTTTGTCTTTATGTTTGTGTGTGTGTGTGATAGAGGCACAACATGTTTGGGTCAGTTATCACACAGGAAGCACAGCTCAGTTAGGAGGCACCGCTTCCTGAGTTCCTGTGCCAGACCGCTGCCAACATCTCTGCCAGCAATGGCCTTCTCATTTTCGACTTCCTCTGATGTGTGCAGTTGTTTGGCGCTTAATGATTTACGTAGGACACGAGTGAAATGGAGAATAGTTTACGAGAAGTAAAGCACTGTAAGATTTTCAAGCTAGTGAGGAGAAATCATCCTTTTTAAAACTGTACGCAGTATGCTCCGCTCGATTACAGGAGAGATTAGAGCTGAAACCGAAAGTGAACAGCATCTGTAACGCGTTTTCTTCTTAATAAATTGTTTAAATCATTTTAAAGCAAAAGTGTCAGGAATACTCTGGTTTCAGCCTCTTAAATGTGAATATTTGCTGGTTCTAGTGTTGTGATGGGCATTTTTCACAATTTCTTTCATATTTTTCACTATTTTATGAGAAAATAATCAGTAGTTACAGCCCAAGAATAGGTATATTTCATCTAAATCACAGATGTTTTTAAGTGAACTAACATGAACTGATTTTCTTCATGTACTTATACTGACTGTCTTGAAGTTGTAGTGCAGGTTGAACATAATTAACCAACTACTACTCTCCACTTCCTAACCTGAAAATCAGGCTCTGGGTGCACAGTTCGCTGCCATGCTTATTCGAGTGCCAATGAATGTTAGTACAAAACATAAAGAGCGCAGCTTGCGTTTTGTAGAAGTGAACAAGACAATGCGAGTTCACTGATCTGATGTCCCAGCCCAACAAAGCATCCGTATTTGTGCCGTTTTTCTTTCTCTGAGTGGCAGCCGCCGCTGTCTGCCTTTGTGCCATGTGTATGTGTTCATTGTCAGTGTGCCCCGCAGCCCCGCCACTTCTATAGAGAACATCTCTAACAGCACAGAGCCTGTGTTCATCAGTACTCTGGTCACATAGGTTTGTCTCTGTGGCCTCGGCACTGGGATCTGAGTCTGTGAAGTGTCTGCCAGGCCCCTAAGGACGCTGATAAGCCCCCATAACATTCATTCCCCAGTTTGCGCGCGCTTGTGTGTGTGTGTG
>NTHP01000609.1:142484-153329 GCA_003416845.1 Oplegnathus fasciatus
GACAGAACACTGTCTTAGCCACCTCCCTTCGCTGAACACACACACACACACACACACACACACACACACACACACACACAAATCACTGTATAGTAACAGATTGCGCTGACAGTTTTGGCCCAGAAGGGGCCATGGTGAAATTTGGGCACAAAGGAGTCTTATATCATTGGAACATTTTTGTCTGAAAGATTTGTTTTCGTAAATCAAAACGAATTAAATTGAAATGACATGTTAGGCTGGATTAAAGCAGGTGGTAAAAGGTCATAACTGTATTTTGTATAGCTTTAATAGTATGTACTTGTGAATGTCTGAATGGTCTTGTGTCCAGTTTTGAACATAAAATTTTCCAGTTTTTTTCCTTCCATTAACTTAAAAAAAATGGCATTTTAACACTAAACACTCCATATGAAGTGATCAATAACAAAATGGGCTAAATAAGATAAAAATCATCATCGAACCTGTTTGAGGTGGTCACTGAGAGCGATCTGGACACCATTCTTCTTCCTCAGCATCTCGCAGGTCATCAGGGTGTAGAAAATAGCAGTGCAGGCCAACGGCAGGCAGAAATATACACCGAACAGCCACCAGTCCTTTGCTGATTTGTAGAACTACACCGAGACAAATAGCAGAACCGCACTGGTTTACGCACAAACATCTGTACGAACATCTGAGAGCTTAAAGTTAAAGGTGAACATGTCAGAGGTAAATTTAATGGAGCGTATCCCCAGTCTGACATGGACTGGAGCGAGGGACTGTGTGTCTCAAAGTATGACTTGTTGACTTGCATTTAAAAATCAATTCATCAAAGTACCTCGGTGGAATTAAAACTGTTCATTGTTGTTATTTTAAGGTCGATGGAAGACGTGAACACATATACAGATGCATGCAGACGCTGAAGTATTTTCTGTCAGCCAAGAGAGCGATAACTCCTGTGATATACTGTTTTTTTCTGTAAACTCTGTCTAACCCTGATCTATCCGGGAAGCGTTCACAGTATGACTGTGAGTATATGCGCTTTTATGTTAAGTATGCACATATATTCACACACGAGTCGTGTGTGCCAACATCTGCATCTCCATGTGTGTCTGTACGTGTCAGTATGCACTATATGTGCATGCGCAGGTTTGCGCTGTTCACAGCTGTGTCAACACGATATATTTTTCTCCACACTTCCACACTATCTCAAGGTCTGTGTGTCGCCGCTCACCCTCATAAAGCCAACTTTCTGCATGGGGTGCAGCAAACAGATCCTCAGGTGTTCTCCTTTGTAGTCCATGGTGATCATGTCGAAGGCTATTGCCTCTGGCACGGCCAGGACGATGGATAATATCCAGATGAGCGCTATCTCGATAGCCATCCACTTTGGAACTCCGATACCTTTGATACGGCTCCACGAGGCCACGGCACGATACCTGGAAGATCCAACATGTGCAGTCAGCTAACCAACAAGTTAACATTAGTTAAAGGAGTAGTTTGACATTTAGCAAAATACACTTATTCACTTTCTTGCTGAGAGTTAGCTGAGAAGATGGATACCACTTACATGTCTGTTCGGTAAATATGTCAAGAGCCAGCAGCCAGTTAGCTTAACTAAGCTAACCAGCACCTCTAAAGCGCACCAAAACTACAACATGCTGTTTTTACTTCTTCTGGGAGGTGTAATTTTTACCTTTGAACAGAGCCAGGCTGTTTTGATCTGCTTCCCGTCTTTGTGCTAAGCTAAGCTAACTGTCTCCTGGCTGTTGCTTCATATTTACCGTAGTGGTCTGAGATGTTGAGTATCACACAAGGCTTTTCTTGAAAACTAACACCACACAGGTATAAAGTATGTGAATATTATGAATATTAAAATAATAAGAATGTCAAATGTAAATACCCTTAGCTTACAATGTAGCTGTCTGTCATATGTGTCAATATATAGATCACCAAAGTTAAAGGGAGCCAGTAGCTTGAAGGTCAAAAGTCACTGCTCTGACAATGTTTCTGTAATTCCTGATTGTTGATGTAGCGTTAGGAAATGAAAATAGGAGCTAACGTGAGAGGAAGGGTGAGTGTGGGTTGTCTGTTGGTTGTGGCCGGGTTTACCTGTCAATACTCAAAGCGCACAGACTCAGCACTGTGATCCCCACTGAGGCTTTTTGGACAAATGGCACCAGCTTGCACAGAGTCACTCCGAAAGGCCAGTCCTCCGCCAGCAGCTAGAGAGAGAGAGAGAGAGAAAGAAAGAGTTGATGACGGAGTTAAACCATGAGAGGGAGTGAAGCAAATCGTCTGGCCTCACGTTGTTTTCCCAAGCCTCAGGCATCCAGCGTTGACCAGATATGCGTGAACCTGAACTTATCGGTTTCTGTGAACATCCAGAGCCCCTTCCGCCCCCCTCCCCCCCTTTGTCAGGTTTAATGTTTTTGGTCTTTTCTTGAAAACACAGTGAGGCCTCTTTTTGACCTGAAGGCACCGTAACCCAGAGAGGTACGGTAGCTCTTGGAGAACAACAAAACTCTGCTAATCCTGTACAATTTTGGATGGGCGACTGGAATGTGAGTGTTGATCAATTGGAATCATATGTGGCCCTGTCTCTCCCCATACCACCCTGTCTCTCCTGTCTCTGCTCTGGTATGCAACTGCATCCAGTTGTTTTGACAAGCTTTCCCCTTTACCCAAATATACAGATGCTTTGCCCCCCCCCTCTCTCTCTCACTCACACACACACACACACACACACACAAAATGAGCCCAGCAGATAATAACATGCCAGAGACATAAGGGATATAGAGGGGCTCAGAATCCACTAAAGTAATAACATGTAGAAACTACTTGGAAGCCCCCTTTCAAGAGTGTGTATGTGTGTATTAGGAAAGGGTGTGTGTGTGTAAAGGATAAAGTCCAATATGCAGCAAAATATTTGCATATGACCTTAAAAAGTTATTATAATAAACTTTAGAGGGATATTATACAGAGCAAGAGTGCAACAAAAAATTCATTGAAAAGCGAAGGGAGTTTTGAATTGACTGGAAATAAGAACGCTGTTAAGGCCAAAAAAGTTCACTGTAAACCTACACAGTATGGTAGAGCTCACCTTGTAAACATTAATGGGAATGCCCATGATGATGTGCAGCAGGTCTCCGAGTGCCAGGCTGCCGATCAGGATGTTCGGCCCGTTACGCATGCACTTATTCTTATAGATGATTCTCAGCAGAGTGGAATTGCCAATAATACCCACAACAAACACCAGGCAGGACACCACCGTATTAATGTACTTGAAGGTGTCTCGGATTTCTGTGGGGCCGGTGCACATGGGAGGTAGCCGGCGCCGGGGCATGGTGATGTTGGGCCTCACTGGACCCTGCACGTCCCTCTCTACAAGCCCAGGTCTCTGGGTGACAGTAAGAGGGTCCTGGGGCACTTGTTTCTTCGGCTCCAGTTGCCCGCTGGCCACAAGGATGTGACCAGCCAAGAGGAGTAACTCCAAGCAGAGGAGATGAGCCTTCATCCTGGAGTTTGGTTGTGAATATGGCTTTTATCCAACAAGGCCACAACTGATCCTCGTTGAGCGCGCCTGGAACACAAATTGCAAGAAAGTACTCTATTCAGGCCTGTTATCTGACTACAGGAATATTATTAAAAACAAACAACCTCACTGTCTAGTAGGGATATTAGACTCCAGGATTTATATGTGACTTTAGCTTGCTCATCTGTCATCTCTAAAAACTCATTAAAAACTCACAATTAAGATCTGCAGACACACCCTGTGGAAACGTTTCATTTTTAGTTTAGGGAATGTACAAAAATTAATAGGAGGTCAGAAAAGGGGGAAGGTATTGTAATTTCTGTTTTGGCTGAAGATAAGGTAGTCTGAGTTTTTTGGGAGAGCAGGAGAGGATCTTCTTTTTTTATTACTTCAGCCTTCCTTTGCAATATAGTTAATAGTTACAGAAATGGTTACATCAAAAAGAAAACAACAGTTCTGTCTCTGTATCAGGGTTTTATTAATGTGGTCATTGGTGACGCACATTAAAAATTCTATTAAGACAATAAGGTTTAAATTGAAGTACACGATTAAACAGGTTGTACCAATTTAACACTGTTATATTATTTTCACATGTTGTGGGGAATGTGTGGCAGTTTTTTCTTAAGTCAAGAGGAACTGAAACAAAACATTAATAACCCCAGGAGAACCTTACTTTTTCTTTTACAAGAAAAAGTTCACCCCAATAATTCTCATACAGTCCCCAAATCAGTCAATTAATGTTCTCCAGTCACTGCTGATTAAGCTGTTACTTGCCTAACTCCCCACTGAGGTAGAAATCCTTCAATATTTGTGCCTCTTAGATCAAACTTCCCCAGTAACTCTCAAGCTCTCAGGACAGAGAAAAGTTCCCAAAGCGGATGGTTGCTGTTCCTGCAGTGACAGTCCAGTCATCTCCGACAGCTGCTGTCCTCTCTGTCATTGCCGTCAAAGTAAAAAAGCTCCAGATCTGTGATCCAGAGGCTCCAGTCAGGTCCTCTGGTAGTTCACTCCTCTCCAGTACTCGCTGCTGTCTCAGTCTCAGTGTACACAGTCTCAAGAGTCTGCTTGAGTTGATCCCTGCCCTCCTCCCCCTCCTCTTCTTATATAGAGGAGGGGCTGGAGGGAGACAGAGGAAGGCAGGATGTTCACAAGTTATTCATCAGAGCGCCCTTGTTTTAATGGAGGGAACAGGGTCAAATCATAAATCAGTTCATTAGGAGTTATAGTGTGTTTCTGGTACTCAGTGGTAAATTTATTGTGCATTACTGTTTTATGATATATTTTATCCCCTGATGGTATCAGCCATTAATATTCCTACATGGATTTATCATTTTATATGTCCTATTAAAATCTTTTAGTTTTACCCTACTGTCGTTCTCTTTTGTGAACTGTGAAACAAAACTCTGTTACCAGTTTGTGATATTGAACCATTTCCTTTAATCTACTTCCACAACAATCATATCACTTGGATGTTATCAGGCTGTCAATGTGCAGTCAAACTGTAGATACTCCACCATGTTCGGCAAGCTGTTACTGTGTCACTACTAATGAGAAGTCACATTCAGAAAGTGCAGAAGATACAGAAGTCCCTCCCTGCTGCATGCAACCTTTCATCCATCAACTCGGGTAAAGTATTTGCTGGCAACTGTTATCAGCATTTACTGTTTACTGGAATGAAAACAACACAGCATAACTTAGCAACTTAGTAGTCAAAGTAAAGTATTTGAAAATTACTTTTGAGTATATGACCAGAAATTTTTTCGGGTCGTAATACTGCAAATGCTGCAGGCTTTCATCAGTGGGCCATAGCCTCAATCACCATTGTGTTGCATCATTCGGCGATAGATAGTGGCTTAACAGACATTTATTTAAATTAAAATCTTCGAGATTATATCTTTAACATTGGAAAAGGTTGAGCGAGATACACATTTTCATCAGTTTTTTTAAAACTTTATTTTATAAAGCTGTGGGTGCAAAGATCAGAGCATTTTGAAACCCTTTAAAAAGAGTCTATAGCTATGCTAGGGGCTCTATGACCTACAGCTAAATGCTAACGTCAGCATGCTAACATGGTCACAATAGCAAACCAAACATGTCAACTTCATTGTGGCGCAAGAGATAAAGTCACCAAAGTCAGTAGGATTCATCCTCTGAGGACCATGAAGGTCCGTAAAAACTTTCGTGGCAATCCAACCACCATTTTCCAAGATATGTCAGTCTGGACCAAAGTGGTGGACCGTCCAACAGACCGATGTTGCCATCTCTAAAGCTGCATTGACAGTACGGCTAAAAACATACAAAGATATCTCCCTACATGTGCCAGTATTTCTTTTGTGGATCACAGACCATTTGTTGATTAAGAAAGAAAACTTCAAACGTTTCATACTCGGAGCATGTTAAAGCTGCTTTATGTTCACATTTTTAAAAATCAACAAATGTATTACTTTGGTTTAATTTACGAATGGGACAATGGTCAAGGTGACCAAGGTGACCCCTCTAAGAGGGGGGTGTTTCTCGTCTTCCATCCCCTTCCTCACCCTGGTGTCACTCCATGTGCATTTGTTTTCTCTCTTTGACTTTACTGACAAGGATAAACATGTTGGAAGTGATTTTCCTGTCACCCTTTCACTTCTTCCACTCTCTGCATTGTAAAGCAATTTTGCGGTCACATATAGATCCAACAGCACACTGTGTGAAAAGCAGTTTATAACAGTCTTTTGATGAGTCTCTTGTTTGCTTTAGATATAGGCTGCTATTATAAAATTAATCTGGTGATTTCTTTTATTAATGTAGAGTACTCCTGTACTGTCTAGACCACACCTGTATTGGCCCAGTGTTGATCCTCCCTGTGAGGCCCAGATTTTCTGAGAAGACTTCCACTCCGGCCAGACGGCCATCAGCACCAGATGTGTTTCTTTGTTGATAGATTACCATCTCAGTGGAGCCTTAAGAATTTTCTATTAGGTAGACTCTGTGTGTTTTTCTACTGTTTGCCTGCTGCCTGTGCACTTCGGCAAGAGAGCTCAAGAGAAAGAGATGCTTATCTTTGTTAAGGTGGTATTCTACTCACTAAAACAGTCTAGTCTGCTTTACTACCAGATCTGAGAGGATTCTGTGCGCCTGGTTGCAGAAGTGTATCCAGTGCACGTGAGTCTGTGTTGTCCTTGTCCTTACACATATTTCCATGTTACAAGTTTGTTTCTGTGTCTCAATTTTGGTAATGTGACAAACTTAAGGGACTGTACAAAAATTATTAGGGCGTCAGAAAAGGGTAAGGGTAATATTAATAAATAATTTCCACTCTATCACATATTAATTATATTGACAGTTTATTTATCCCGCCGGTTTTTGAGATTTGTATCTAACTCCCACAGTTTATCACAAACTTTCCCTCATGCCCTTTCGTCCTTCAACAACATTATCACCATTTCGACATGTGTGCTCCCCTTCCCGTGTGCTGCTGCTTGCAGCTATTTTCATGTTTGAAACTGTGAAATGGTCTACATGCCATGTGATGGCAAAGCTATCACAATATCACGCCTAAGATGTGGAGAGCAGTGGGCAAGCCTTGTGAGTAGGGAGGCAGTCTTCTGGCTCAGGTTCAAGCCCCTGAGGCAACGAGCGTCGAACACTGAGACCCTACATGACTCAGTAACTTGTCTGTAATGAAGAGAGAAATGTTCTCTCTTGGGAATCATTAACGTGATTTTCATGAAAAAAATAAAAGCACCAAATTTTAAAGAAAAAAAGAAATATTTACAAAACTTGGAGGGAGAGGGATTTAATAGAGTTTGGGCAAACTTAACAGCACAATGGGAACAAAAGACCTTATATATTTTGCTGATAATACTCCACTAGTTCATGGCCTTTTACTTTGAAAGATGCCCTGACATCAATAGGTATAAAAATGTAGCTGTCACTCAAACTCATGTTTTACTGTCTCCCATATTAGTAACAGACTTTTACCGCTCTTGTCTGACAGTGACTGATGTCCCAATAAACAGATTCACAACTTAAAGCAAAGAGGGGCTCACTCTTTCCTCTCAGCATTGTCTGTGTTTATTACGGGAGCATTTTGCCCACGCTGGCTCATGTGTGGCGAGCCCCCCATCCCTCAGTACTGGTTTCTTTAAAAGCAGAAAATCGTCTTCAGATATACCCTATCGGACGAGGACAAAGGGCTGACTTGTTTTGAACAAGCAGGGATTCATTGAATTCAGTGTCAACAAGAGGGCACCTTACCTTACACACAATACACCCTTTAGATCTCACTCTGTTGGAAGCAGGACATACTGACTTTGCTGCTGAATTATGCCCACCGGTGTGTTGTTATACATATCTCGTGAGTGTGTCCTTGACCTCAAGAGTCAGAGCAGGCTGATTGGCCTTTGCCCCGCAGCCTTGTGAAGTGGGTGGTGGGTTAATAAAGAGTAATTAGCTGCCACTTTATTAGAGCTATTAAAGAAGCATCTCCTGGTTGAGTCTTCTCTTCACTCTATCAATCCTTTGTTCTCTCTGTTCGGTCCTCAAGTGCCTCGGTCCTTTCATTTCCACTCGATCCTTCAAACAAGCTGTATTTGCATGTTGAAGTTCCACTAAGAAAGAAGCTTCTGTTTCTAACAAATAAATATTTAAATTCTTTTAGCAAAAGAAGAATCCCAGATTCCCTCTGATCGTGGACTTTCTTGAAAATCACAGAGAATTCTGTACTTAATATGAACATCACAGAGTGTTTTACAGCTTGTTTCACTCATTGCATCAGTTAGTGACTTCATCTGCTGTTGCCCTCATCTGTTCAATCCAAGGCCTGTTCAATAAAAAAAAAAGGAACATGAAAGTCTTCAGGGAATGAGCTATTTGAACATAATATATATCATTCTGTCCTCAAATAATATAAAGGGCAATTTTGTAACTAAATGTCCTCAAGGTGTTTCCCATCTGCGTCAAAGACAGAGCACATGTTTTCACAGACTGGTGAGACATGTTGAATTTGAACCCACAAAGAGTAGTGCACCAGCAGTTTTCTGTGTGTGATTTACTTTTAGTTTACTCTTTAGCATAAGTACTTACTTCAATATTAACCCCTCATTTGCTTTTACTTGTGTCAACAGTTAATATGGAACAGTAAGTGGATATCCTTTGGAAACTGTTTCCTTCAACATTAACATCCCAGTAACAAATGTTTTTGTCTTCTTTCTACAGATTTTTTTAGATAATTTGTGGTGATATTTTAGACCGCATGCTCTCGCTCTCTCTCTCTCTCTCTCTCTAGATAGATGGATGGGGTGGGGGTCTGGGTCTGAAATCGACTGTTGAGTCTTCTTTGTGTCGTGGGACCAACTGCTCAAAACAACACCAATTATTGAGTGGGTTTCTTTTGTAAAACAGGCCAAGGGACATGATTCATGTGTGAGAAAAGTTTCTGACTAACTAACATACCAACCTAACTCATGTTGCCAGCACCAACAGTGTGCGGCTAAAATATCACTGTGAATTTCTCACCACCTGGTCAATCACGAAGTGGCGGTGAATGTCGGATTGTCAGTTTCGGAATTGTCAAACGCAGGCTCCCCAATTTCTGCTGTCGGAAAAGTTTTGTGGTAGGGGATTTCACTGTTCGACCATCTGACAAGCACTTCATCTGGAGCATACGGACACCTTTAATACTGGACTTCCGCAGGAATACTCAACCAACTTTTGGCACATTTCACCATGTGTACTGATAAATATGTCACAGTCGCAGCACAACCCCTCCTCTCTAAATGACTATTATGATTTAACTTGCAAAGCTAGCAAACATATTGTAATTACAAGGCTCTTCCACAATGATAGGACTCAATGCTGTTACAGTTGTCATTACAGAATAGCCTTGTTACTCAGGTAGGAGCCTGTTGTAAAATGCATCCTGTCTCTTCTTTCTCCCTCTCTCATTCCCCTTTTATGTTCGCACCCTTTCCCTCCCCATTCTTCCCTCCTCTGTCTTTTATTCTGGCCCCGTCTGTGTCCTTTACCCCCTCTAACCATCTCCAGGGTTTGATTTCGCCCTCTGTTGAGAGACAAAAAGGAGAGGTTGTGCCCCTCTGAGACTGCTCACATCAACATAAGGCACCAATGAAATGACTAAACTGCAGCCCTCGGGCTACCCCTGCACCCAGGATGCAGCGCTGCATGTGCTCGTGTGTGTGCGTATGTTATTGTATCTGCATGTTGTGTGTGTTTATTCCCCCTTAGGCCGTCTTCTTTTCTCTCTTTCCCTCTCTGTCTGGTTGTCCTCCTGTGATAATGGTCCATTAACACTGAGCCCTTCACTGACATCAACACAATACGCTCTTATGTGTGTGTCTGCTGTCTAAAGGTCTTCCCCGATTTTTCAAAAGAGCAAATATGCATGAGTAAGGGAACACACACAGCTAATAGGGAGAAAACCTGCTGATTTTTCACAAGCACCACATGGACAGAAGAAAAGACAGAGAGATGTGTCTCTAAAGAGTGTGACATGTATGAAATGTTGTGCTGTTGCTTGGATACATGTGTCTTTTTTCCCCAGCAGAAATTAGGGCGCCATGCTGAAATATTTCACATATTGCACATGAAAGAATGCCGTTGGTTGGCATCCACGGCTGCTGTGAGTACACACACACACACATGCAGTGGTTGTACAGAAGCAGGAAAACACACAAACACACATGTTCAGACTCAAAATAAAGACATAAAAAGAAGAAAATGTGGACTGTGATAGAAAGCTATGATAACACCAGCTGTCACATGATGTGTGTGTGCATGTGTGTGTATACTGTAACATTTAACAGATGTCAAATGTCCATGTGAGCAGAACCTGTCTGCAGTGATTAAAACTGCCAGCAGGTCTAATGGTTCTCCTTCCTCCCCTGTTAGATCTTTCCTCCTCTCATGAACTGCTGCACTCCATGTATTTCCTCGACCATCCTTTGGACTCTCTGACCATAAAGATATCACACCGCCTGCCTCCCTTATGCATATATTATTTCTTCTTCACTCCCTTCTGAAAGGAAGGATTAATCTTTACTGTCTCTGTTGCTCTCCTTCTTCCTCCCCAGAAAGCTGCTGTGTTTATTTGACATGTGGCCTCACACACACACACACACACACACACACACACACATCAGCACCACTAGCGTGTGAATCGATTAAAGACACACTTTCACCTTGGACGGGGTCAGGATCACCACCGGAGCCGTGCTTATCTTTGCAAAAGACAATAATGTAGTCTCATCCGATGGGAGAAAGCAGTGGAACAACAATTTTGCTTCAGTGTCAACATGACTTCTGGACTTGAGACTGTGCAAGAAAGAGAGCAA
>NTHP01000609.1:155524-172933 GCA_003416845.1 Oplegnathus fasciatus
AGTCCAACCAAAGTAAACCAAAGTAATTATGATTAATCCTGAGAGGGACGTGTATAGCAAATTTCATGACAATCCAAACAACAGTTGAGACACTTAACTCAAGACTACAATTGTGAACCTCATGGTGGCACTAGAGAAAAAGTCAGGGGATCATCAAAGTAATTTGGGGACCATGAATGCCTGTACAAAATTTCATGGCTAGCTGTTGAGATATTTCAATCTGGTGGTGGAACGGACCAACAGACAGAGAGAGCGACACTGACATCCCTTGGTCATGCTGTTAGCATGACTGAAAATGCCAAGTGAGAAAGTATCCATAAGCTTGTCATACACAGACGGGTGACAAAAGAAAAACCAACATAAAGTGTCTTAGTAAGGTCTTGGGCCACCACGTGCTGCCAGAACAGCTTCAATGCGCCTTGGCATTGATTCTACAAGTCTCTGAACTCTACTGGAGGGATGAACACCATTCTTCCAAAAGATATTCCCTCATTTGGTGTTTTGATGATGGTGGTGGAGAGCGCTGTCTAACACGTCGGTCCAAAATCTCCCGTAGGTGTTCAATTGGGTTGAGATCTGGTGACTGTGAAGGCCACAGCATATGATTCACATCATTTTCATACTCATCAAACCATTCTGTGACCCCTCGTGCCCTGTGGATGGGGGCATTGTCATCCTGGAAGAGACCACTCCCATCAGGATAGAAATGTTTCATCATGGGATAAAGGTGATCACTCAGAACAAATTTGTATTGATTTGCAGTGACCCTTCCCTCTAAGGGGACAGGTGGACCCAAACCATGCTAGCAAAATGCCCCCCACAGCATAACAGAGCCACCAGATCCCCTTACTGTAGGGGTCAAGCATTCAGGTTTTTCCTTTAATTTGCCACCCATCTGTATATGCTGTATTGCTCCACATATCTGTTGGTACCATCCGGGCAGCGTTCTGGTTTCAGTTGTAAGCAGAGATAGTGAGACTGAGGCAAGCCCATAGATGGTATTCTTGTACGACTAAAGAAATACAAACCAAATGTTGGTACACTTCTTACATTCCTTTTGAGGGAGTTTAATATGCCGAATGCATAAAGTATCAGGAACATCCTTCTGATATTGATTTGCTTGTGCAAAAGCAGCTGCATCTCAGTTGTTTTAAAAATCCTTCTCAGTGTGGTTCTCTTTTCCTGCACTTCCTCCTTTGAGATTGGTTTAAATGGAGAAATTACTGAGAAATTAGTACAGGAAACTTGCTTTTCTCTTTGTTGATCTAATTAGATTCGTGTGTGTCACTCTTATTTTGTATGTTCAGTGTAAGTCAACAGCAGGGTTACAGTTGGGAATGTGGTGGATGTGCTGGACAGGCTGACTATTCACGGAAATGACTACAAGTGTAATATGTTTCAGATGAGATGGAAATGAACTGAGTTGTTTTGCCATCATGGCACATGTCTGTCAGTCTGGTTCACATGTCAACCCAAGACAAATGTGTTGTAGTGGGCCAGCAGCATTCACTGAGCATCATACCCACCATGTTGGAGTCCGACCTTTACTTCCAAAATAGAGGAAATCCAACATACTAATTTCAATATACTCGTATGGTGATAAGAAAAATGTATCCCTAATGTGATGAATTGTATTACATAATGGACATTTTCTTAAGATGTAGAGAGTAGATAGTTGTATTGGACAAATAAATAATTTTTTGGTTTTCAGTTGAAGCATGCTGGAGATGGCTCTAGGTATGCTGATCAGTCGGTCCACCACTTTGGTCCAGACCTACATATCTCAACAACTATTGGATGACCTACTGACTTTAGTGATGACTGACTTTTCATCTAGCACAACCAGCAGGTCAAATTTTCTCTAATCCTGTGAAATAATCTCAACATTCAGTGGATTTAATGGCACAACATTTTGTACAGACATTCATGGCTCCCAGAGGATCAAACCTTTGGAGATCCCCTGACCTTTCCTCGAGTGCCACCACCATGACCTTCACATTTGTTGTTTTGAGTGAAATTTCTCGATAACTATTGGACCGAGAAATTGCCAAGAAATTTTGTACAGGCATTCATGTTCCCCTCAGAATGAATTTTACTAACTTTTATCCTTTATCCCTTTATCCCTTATTGATGCCTTAACTTCTCATCTAGTGTTAAGGTCAAAATGTCCCTTTGTTCAACACTTTGGTTTATGGCTAAGTATCTGCAAAAAACAATGACCTTCCCATCAACCTCAGTTGTACTTTGTGTTTAGTGCTAATTAGCAGAGCCGCTGCATGGCTGTACTGTAGACACAAGTCTTGTTTTAATATGGTGAGCACATCTAGAGCATTTACTTTAATTGAAATATTACATGCCCTTAATGCTGCTCATGCTTAGCTGGCCAGTTCTTTTTCTGTTAATTCCTGACTATCTGCACTCTCTTACATACTGTAAAAGAACAAACTCTTAAAGTTCAGTGTCATTCTGATCTTAACAGGCTGGAAGGAGAGAGTGATGGACAAGAGAGAGAAAAAGACAGACACACTCTAAGTAGGTTAACACTGGAATGAGGTCTTAATACCAAGAATGGTGATGCATGCCTCCCATTACAGCTTCTCTGTGTGAGGACAAAAATCCACCATGCAGTGACCCTGTGTGTGTGTGTGTGTGTGTGTGTGAGTGTGTGTATGTGTGTGTGTGTGTGTGTGTCTGTATTGTAATGTACTGTAAATTAACACCAGGGTGAGAATAGTAAAAACAAACTGAGAGTATATACACATGTGCAGTGCACATCTGCAGGACAAGTGAGAAAAAGAGAGATCCGGCAGAGCAGTGAAGGAGTATTCATCAATATAAGTTCACTGATCTATGTATGTTTGTATCTGTGTGCGCTGAATGCAAACCACTAGTAGCAGGGGAAAACAAACAAAACAAATGCTGACCTTTACCATACAGTAACATGGCCTAAAGGGCTTTTTCTCTTAACTCAATAAAGTCTCCCAACCTCTGCTCCCTTGATGTTGTTTTTTTTAGGGATTAGCACTGATCTTAGACGCCCATTACTCTTTGTTTATTGTTGAGAAGGCAAGTTTAAAACATACAGATGTGAACATGCACACACATTACATACAACCCAGGGTTCATACACCTATGCAGAAGTATAAATTAGATAATTTCCAAGTTGTTCAGGACAAAATTGCCAAATATTTTTGTCTCTTTAGTTAAATTTATGTATTCCTAATTTCATGTATTTCATTTAAGATTGTAAACCCACTAAGAATAATGCTAATTTAAAGCTGCTGTAATATTTTTTTTTATATAAACACTGGGTTAAATGTTTGGTGTGACAGGGGGCGCTGGTCAAGGCGAACCCACTGAGAACCTGCAGCTCTACAGAGCTTTTTAACGTCTTTCAGCTAATTGTTTGTCTGTTTTTGTCCAGCAACTTGTCGGTCTTACAGCTCTCATCAGTGTTTCCAGCAGCAGCTGTTTTCAGGAAAAAAGCTCATTTAAATCCAGTGTAGGCAAGCTACCCAGCACCAAATGGTTGACAGACACAGTTAGTTATTGGTGAACGTAGATAGCCAGATATTCTTCTCGTGAGTTGGTAGAGACCAAAAACTGAGCTAAAAGAAGAGTGAATATTGGATGTACATTCATCAGGTGGCCAGAAACTCGACTCCAAATGAAAGCAAATGTTGTCTGCCTGATGTCAAATGGGTTGAAGTTTGCTAAAATATTCACCAAATGAACTTTATAAGGTGATAATATGACAATGTTGTGTTTACTGCTTGTTGCTGGTTGTTTAATTATTTTGTACAGAAGGCATCAACTTATCAGACGTGGACCAAATCAAGCAATTTAAGACTTGGAGGGTAAAACAATTTGAAATGGAGGATTTAGGTAATCATACACACACACACAAAATCACAAACATACAAGTAGGGGACTCATTGTTAACCTAATAACAGAAATAGGCTTTAACGTGGCTTTGGCAGCCCACTTAACTATTTACATATCACACGTAGCGTGCATGACAGATTGATCTTTGTGCATGTGTCTCAGCCATGAAAGAGTAAGCCACTCGACCTCTTTAAAAAATACACTGGTCCCTCTGTACAAGTGGAGGTCAAACAGCTAAGCTCAGTAAGGACATAATTGTTTGACTTTAATTGGTGTTGCGACCTTACTGAAAAATAGTTTCAATAAATCCAGTTGCTGTCAAACTTTGTGTATGTGTTTCTGTGAGTCTGAATGAATGGAGGTTTTTTAGAGCTGCGCCGTCCTGAGGGAAGAGGCTTGTGGTCTTTTGTCTTGCCAATCTTTATAGATCATGAGCAAGAAGGGGGTCAATTCTTAATGCTTCCTATTAATCAGAACAAATCTGATCTTTTCTTCTATTTCCACATCATTGGTTATGTTATGTGATGTCGGTAATGTGTATACTCAGAGATGTCGACATAACGCACAAAGTCTGTGTGGAATAAGTAGGTTATCTGGGATGTGATCAGAAGACGGTTTGCCGAGATCACACTTTGGCATGTTCTTTGAAATGTGAGTTTCCTGCCACACTGCCAATGATTGTGTCAGACTGCACCTGTGGAGCGGAGTGTGTGTCTTCTAAGAGAGAGAGGAAGAGAGACGTGATAGGCTTCTCACCTCTGACAAGTCTGCAGCAACAGTGGTGCGATTGTTCCCTCAGCAGATTACTGTGTGATATGAAGCCTCATGCTTTCAGAAGACATGTGACTCTTATTAGGTTGAGATAGGAGAAGACTCATACTGTGTCTATCTCCCTCGCTCCGTTTGTGTGTACACTCTGTGTGTGTGTGTGTTATTATTGATCTGTGAACCTCTACAGTGCCTGGCCTACTTGGCTAATTTGCCACGGTGAGCTGAACTCATGGTCGAACCTGTGAAGCCACTCAGTGTGAAAATGTCTTCTCGACTGCAAGAAAATTGTGAAAGCGGCACAAATAAACTCTTAATTTTGGCAGTAAGACTGAGACTTCTGCATAAAATGTTTCTTGAGAATGTGCTCTCAACTCCTACATTATTTAAGAGTGTTCGAGAGGTACACTAACTCGACCGGCGGCAGGCAGGTGGCTGCTCATCCACACAGAGGCGGTGAGTCCTCGCAGTATTTGTGAGTTGTTTTCGTTGAACTCACAGATGACACGCGGCTCAGACAGATTTAGTGAGAAACTCTTAAACACATCAAGTACAGTGCAGAATCTGACTCTCACTGCAGATATTAAGGCTGTACAAGCAGTAGCACACAGATGAAGACTCTTGGCTCTTTGCAATCAGCAGCAAACTTGGATCAGTAAACGTTTGGATTTCAATCATTATTTTTATTAGTGAAAAATACTATAAGACGAAACTGACGATGGTGGTAACACATCGGTCCTAAATCTCCCACAGGTGCTCAATTGGGTTGAGATTTGATGACTTGAAGGCTGAGGCATGTGATTAACACTATTTTTTATACTCTTCAGATCATTCAATGACCCCCCTGAATGGAAGTATCTGTATTCATTATGTTTCTCCAGACCAAAAACTTCCTTTGATAACACAATCCCAACTCAAGGTCCACTTACTAGCCTTTTTCCAGAGCTTTCAAATATATCACCCAGTCTTCATCAATGAATGGAGTTTGCTCAGTTGTCATGGAGATGGATCTGTCTTAAAAGTACAATGGATTAAATCATAGCGCCAGCTGAGCTTGCATGTCAACAGTCTGTCCATTGATGAGGACCTTGTGATACCGTTGAAAGCTCTGGAAAAGGCTTAAGTGGCCCTTGTGTTGGGATTGTTTTGTCGCTCTACTATTTCCAAGGTCAAGAATTAGCTTTCATGTTTAAAAGGGTTCCACCAAGAGACAGATTAAGAGCAGAATTTTCAAAATTGAAGCAGCAGAGGTGGACATAGCTCCAAGCTAAAGCCGAGATGACTCTGACGACATCACCATGACATCATTGTGGTTATTTTCTCAGACTTGACAAAGCTCCTTCACAAGTAAAACGAAGTGTGTTTAATGTGTTTTCATCTTGTGCAATAATGTGTCATCGTAACTGAATCCTTCACTGTTAGGATCTGCTTTGAGAGTCAGATTCTGGTTTTAGTTTTTCTAATCAATTAACCTTAACAATCAGTGTGGAAGCATCTTATAAGCTCAGTGTCTAGTTTTAGTCCATTCTCAAGTCAAATAATGCCAGGACCAGTAACCCTTTGTCTCGCAGCCCATTTGTGTCTTGAGCCTTTGGCACAGCGGTTGACAACCACTGTCTTAGAGGCTTCATATGGATGCTAATTGGAGCGCAGCAGAGAATCAGGACATGCGTTGCATCCTCTCCTCTCTCCTACCGATCCCTTCCCTTCTTGTCATCTCCCATTCTCTTTCTTCGGGCACTCATCCTCGGCTTCCACGTCAGCTGAGTTCCAATAAAGTTTTCTCCGTATCTCCCCGTTGACTCCACCTAACATCTCATTCCATCAGTTCATTTTTATCCCCACCTCAGTCTTTCACCTCTCTTTCCTACCTCCATCCCTCTCCCTCTTTTTGAAAAAAAAAAAAAGTGAGAGCGAGAGATAAACAGAAGTGGAGAACAGCAGCTTCAGACTGTAGTGTGTATGTGGGAGGGCTCCGGTGTCAGTGAGCAATCCCACTAACGCCACCAACGCACATCAGAGGCCCCTGTGTGTGTGTGTGTGTGTGTGTGTTGGTATGGATTGGGCATGCTGTGCCTGCTGTGCCTGAGGGCAGGGAATTTTAAATCAGGCGTCCAAGGAAACTGATACCGCTGAATATTTGAATATTTATTCCTTATCAGAAGCTGGGATATTAATGAGGGAGCTGTGACTGAGCGGGTTATGGAGAGAGAGAGACTGAGTCTGGCGGTCGGGGACAGACAGATGGTGTGTTTACGCCTCTGTCTTCATGTCTTAGCTGGAAGAAAGCACATGAGCTCTGCCTAGTGTTTATCCTCTGGAATTACATAAGACTGAACACGTCTAACAAGGAAGTGTTGATGTTATGATGGCAGTATTCCCCGCTCATCCGCAGTCTAGTCATTTTTTTTCTAACCCAGTTTATGGATGTAGTCTCCAGAAATAAGGAGGATAGCCCGAGAACAAGAAGGGAAAACCTGCTATCGATTCTTACAACACTCTTTAGAAAGAGCTATGAAAATATTGCTGTGTTTAAAACACCATAAAATTCAATTCAGTTACTATAAAGTCACTGCTAAGCACCAGAGACACACTATAAATACCTGTAGGCATATAACGACATGTTGGGAAATATGCTTATTCACTTGTTTAACCACAACTTGTCATTTTTACACTTTCAGTTCTGTACAGATTGAACAAAGGTAAAAAAAAACAAAGTAATATGTTAATTAGTGAGCGTTAAATGTGCTACTAGATGGAGGCTTGCTGTTTCCCCTTGTTTCCAGCCTTTAAGCTAACCTAAGTGAAACTAACCTAAACTAAGCAAAACTAAGCTAACCTAATCAAAATTAAGCTAACCTAAACTAACTCTCAAAACCAAAAACGAAAAGGTCACTTAAACCCTCCACAGATGTCACAGGGACATGAAAGAGCCTTCATAAGTGACACAACTTAACTTTCCCTGACTCTTGGAGTCACAGAGTCAAAGAAGCCAACATGTGGAACAAATCTCCCCTCCCTTTATCTCCTTTAACATTCACTCTGTTGGCCTGTTCCCGTCTTAATGGAACAATGGAGCAGCATTACCAGCGGCTCATCCTTGTGATCCTGTCTCCCTGGGGTCCCAGTCCCCTTCCAGTGGTGTGTAAATGTAGGTCGACTGCGCTGTGATTTAGCGGGCCTGTTGTTTGTTTGGATGAGGAGTTTTAGTCGAGATGAATCATCGACTTAGGCACTTGAGCATGTTTACGGGTGCAACAGACAAGAACTGGAGGCACCTTTCTCAAATTGTCTCTTATTTATGATGATCGACTGCCAGCTGACAAAATTCAGCGTAGAGATGCTGCAGTGTAGCAGTATAGTGGGGACTCATAAAGTGTGTTTTTGTCCACCTGTTTTTATTCACGTTTTCAATTTGCAAAAAAAACCCTGGAAACTCTGGAAATTTGAAAAAAAAGTTGAAATATCACAAAAATGTTTCTATGCTTGGTTGGTGTATCGATGAAAACAAAATGCGACAAAGTGCAATAATGGAAGCCGAGAACGCGATAATTTTTTTAACGCCGTTATCTCAAAATCACAAGAAATTATTTCGAGAAAACAAAAGGCTGATTTCTTGAGATAACGAGATAATAGCAGGATCACCTTGATTGAAGTGGTCTGATGCGTTGATCAGTAATGGGTGCTCCTTTATTATTGTTTTTATTTACACAGATGGCTTCATGGGTGGGAGGGAGGGAAAATGTTTCGAGGGAGACTTGAATGATATAACAACCCATTTTGGAAAAAGTGGTGTATCATGTTCAAAATCAATGAAGATATGTGATACAATAATGGGTACTTCATGATCTGACATTTTCAGCTTAAATCAGTTGCTACAGTTGTCAAGACGCCATCTATGCATCCATGCACATTGTAAGTAATAAGAGGAAACAACCTTCTGCTGTCTCGTGATAAGGGGTTGATTATCTTGTTATCTCGGTTTATAACAAAGCTCGTTTTCTCGAGATAACGAAATTAACTTGTGAGCAAGCACGGCCGTTCTCCGCTTCCATACAATGGAAACAGACGTAGAGAATGAATCATGCCGTACGTGAAGCACGTGACTTAAATGTCACTGAAGAGACAAATAATAGCAACAGATCTGTGTGGATTGATGAGGAGACTGTAACCTTCCTCAAATTAATAATTCCAGCATGTTTTCCACATCGTGTTCTTTGTCTGAGGTTTGACTGGCGCTCTTTTGATTATGTCAACTAGTCGCGCCCTCTTCTTCTGCAATTGTTTTGATGGCACCTAACCGAGAATTAGTGCCGCCAGTCGTTTATCTCGATGCTGCCAATTCCTAAAATGGTGGTGGACGGAAATGTGCGTTAATTTGCATTTTCTTTTGCCGATTTTCTGGAAATTTTGTGAAACTTTGCGTTACATTTGACATTTTGGGAAATACGATTTTTCGATTTCATGTTGAGAGATAGATGAGAAGATCAATACCACTCTCATGTCTGTATGCTAAATATGAAGCTACAGCCAGCCAGTAATTCTTGGCTTTTATTTTCCCAGTCAAATAAAAGTCTGCCACATAACTCCCCGTAAAACAGTGAATTATTGTTTTTGCACTTCGGTTTTTGTACATATGAACCTGTTTCCAGTCTTTATGCTAAGCTAACCAGCTGCTGGCTCTGGTGGCATATTTAGTGTACAGACATGAGAGTGGTATCAAACTTTTCATCTGACGCTCTGCAAGAAAGCAAATAAGCGTATTTCCCAAAATGTCAAACTATTCCTTTAATACTGATCTCACCACTCTTCATGTTTTTTTTTTTATTAACTTCTAGTCATCTCTATAATATTATTCCTGCAGGGACTTGCTGTGATATTTGTCTCTTTCTGAGATTTACTATAGAATTACCTCTGATGTTTGTCAGGGAAAAGGTTCCTAAAGCATCATTTGACATTTTTGCAGGATCTATTGCTTCCCCTTGTTTGAAATCCTCACTTTGTCAGCTCGTTGTTCACAGATGAGACGTAGCTGTACAATTTATCACAATAGTCACTACAGGCACAATTTCAAATTGCAGAAGGCTGCACTTTTTTCTCTGTGAGAAAGATGTTTCAGACAGCTTCCTAAGCAAGGTATTTTGATGTTATGCAGAATCCTGGGCCTGTAAACAATGTATTTTCAGGAGGGAAAATCATTCATTTTACTCAAACTAAGCACCCAGGCATTTTCTAAACATCTTTCAAAAGCTGAGATAGAAAAACTGTTATGTTGCGTTTCAGCCCATATCTCAACTGCAATATTGAGCAAAAAGAAATAGCAATAGGGTTGTGATTTTTTTTTTCTTTGTCAGCAGTGTGCAGCCCAGAAGCAGTCCTTGTTCCAAATGGATCAACAGACTACGATAGATTTGTCTCCTTGTCTACATTTCCATCCGCTCGTCCATTTATCCGTCCATTTATTCACCCGTGTGTTGCAGCGAGCGGCGTTTTCATCTGAAAGAACAGAAAAGGAGAGAAAAAGGGCAGGGTGTTTGGAGCAGAGCAGAGCCTTATCCCTCTGACACAAAAGCTCACTCTGATCCCTGGAACACAATAGAGCCAGCCCCCTGCACCCTTGGGCCAGGCAGCAAATAATACCCATAATGCAGCATGTCTGTGACTGACGGAATCCCCAGTGGCCATACTTGTCCAGCTTGTAGAGGACTGTGCCAGAGACGTGATGCCAGGCTGCAGCCTATAATGCCAACTTATAGATGCCAAATCCTGGCAGGAGTCACACATTATTCTTATTCTCTCATTCAGCTCGCCTTATGGACCGTGTGGGATGTTTCTGAGCCTTGATTTGACATAGATGTCAGCTGGTCATGCAAAGCAAAGTGCCCTTCAGGTCTGTAATGTGTATACTGTACACAAGTGTTTAAACAAGCATGCAGACCCTCGTCTCCTCCATCACGCTCTGTGGCATTGTTCAGAATTGAGTGCTTGTCACACCAACAATAAAGTGTCAGTGGAACTCGTGGTGGCTTAGATGAAGCAGATACAACAATGACAGTTCTCACACAAGTAATAAGTCCCATGGTGACGCTCCCTAAATAAAAGAACAAGGCACACACGTACATAGAGAGACTGCAAGTTCACTGCAGTTTCCCCCTGCACTCCCTCGAGCTCCCATCATCTCCTCACACCAGCTCTGATGAGGGAAAACTGGGAATTTACCCTCAGAAATAAAAGAGCAATTACATCTTAGATTCCTCTGAATAATTCATGGCATTGTTTGTGGGATGCTGCGCGAACATGTGTGTTTGAAAGAAACTGGGCATTCCCTCAGAAACAACACAACTGTGCTAGATTTGTGGCCTCAAAGTTGAGGGTTGGGAATTTAAGAAGACTCACAAACAGCTTTTGAGTTTCAACTGGGTCGGGCTGTGGTGGGCCAGTGTGCAGCTCCACAGCGCCACACTGTGGTGAAAACAAAACACAACACTGACGTAGTGGGTTTTTAGCTTTTATTCCAAATATACAGGGCTGCAGCAGCATTTACGTCAACGTCAAAAAGTACACTGGCTTACACTTTGGCAGCAATGGCAGCTCACACACACACACGTAACAGACAGCAACATATTCATTCTTTATAACGAAAGCTCACAGATAAGCATACAGCGTGCATATACAGTATATGAAAATATACCCGGAGTTAACTGTGGATCATGTGGAGTGGTTTTAGTGCCTTCAAGCAATAAACATCGTCAAATGACACTCCATGGATACCCTAATCTGCCCCCGTGGTCTAAACCTAAAGCGGTGTGGGATCTAATATGTAGCCTTACATAATGCCTGTCTGTAATAACGTATATGATAACGCAGGAACCCAGGGAGTGCGGGGGCAACCCCCAGCTGCCCCAGGTTATATTTACTGTCTGCACTTGCTGGCATGAGGGACCACTAGTCTCGCCACATATGGGCGTGTGATGTGTGTGTGTGATGTGTGTCCTGTCTGAGCACCCACACTGCTGAAGACCAGTAGCTGTTTATAGGACTGTTATTTATTACAGTACACCGTGATGTATTCTTGGCTCTTGACTGTGTAAATACTCCTGGGAGACTCTTGGAATAATAAATTATTTCACCTTTCCACACACCCGACTCTCAATTTAGAAACATAGAAAAACCCACCACATCCCAGTCCAGGTTTGTTGATTCATGCACACAAACATTGTTCTTTTCAAAAAGGGAATGATCACTGCGATTGTCAGCTGCTATCAGACATTCTCAGTCCTTATGCAACTCAGGCCTGTATCACAAACTAAGGCACTCAACTTAGAGACCACTTTTTAGTGTAGAAGACTGAAAACCCTTGTGTGTTTTCCTCGTGACTTTAAAGCGACTGACAAAATGCTTCATAAGCAAGAATTTTAGACTGTTGTTGCTCAAATTTCTTTCAATAAATTAGGTGACATGAATCTAAGGGGCCATTATCAAATATAATGAGCGGTTAAGCTTGACATAGCATTCGAATGAGCTAAAACATCACATATGTCTTCCACACTTGCCACAGGCTTTAGGCGACATGGAGCCCAAACAGGAATCTGGCAAAATTCTCGTGCTGCTCCTCATACACGGGTCTACATCAACCCCCTTCCCCCGTTCAGTGGTTCCATAAAGAATCCATCCCCATCAAGCCATTCCCGATTTTGGTCCTCTCAGCTCGTCTCTGAGCGTGCGCTCATATTCGTCTCTTCTCCATCATCTCGTTCTGTCGGTCACACGTCGATCTTCTTCAGCTGTTCATACGTGAGGAAGAACTGGATACAGAGTAAAGGAACATGGGCAACAGGAGTGGACACTTTTGTTGAGCAGAAAGTGAGGCTCACTAAGGAATTTTGGCTCTTTCCATACTTCAGCTCAAAGCCTCCCTTGTTACCGTTTCCTTGTTACCTCAGTCTACTCTGCTGTAACAAGTCAATAATCTCATTACATTTTTCAAGCCTGGTTGGAGCACGATGACGAGCTGCCAGCACTCTTCTTCCCCCTGTAACTCTTTGGCCTTCTTTTTCTCTCCCCACACTTCCCCTCCTCTCCTTACCCCCATTAAAAGCCCCCATACGTCCTCTTTAACCAGGGGCAGTGGGGTACGAGGCAGTAGTTTCACAAAATTACATAAGGGAGTTAGCTAGCATTAAGCTAAGCTGACCTCTGGAATCCCATACGTCACTGAATGCGTAACAGAATTTACAACTTTTCCCCGCTGATTTCTCCAGCTCAAAAGATATTGCATCACAGAGGATATATGTAAACAGACTGGTGCGCTAATGAGGTGGTTAAAGGATACAATGATGTTCCACGGTCCCAGGCGGAGCCAGTTGGGAAAGAAACCCTTGTAGAGGGCCATGAAGCCCTCGGAGCGCCACGTCTGAAAATAAAAACAAACATGTTAAAAACCCATTTTATCTTATTATCCTCTGATGATCGTTCTAAAGTCCTCTCTGGGCGTTTTCTAACTGGGACTGAGAAATTAAGTGACATTAAGGTCTGATCTAGATGTTAAACACCACTATATTATATTAAATATTCATCATCACAAGAGGCAAAAATCAAACATGCACACACAGGCACTTCTTCATGGCAATAGGCCAGTGATTATCAAGTCTAAAAATCGAATCATTTTTAAGCTCTTGGTTGCTTTAAATGTCAAAATATTTGCATGGTCACTCATAGATAAAAGTCCCGACGATGCCTGTACTTAAAGGGGTACTCCAGCAATGTATTACTGCACTTCAACTAAGTTGTGGGAGTCACAAGAGACACATAAAAAAAAAAAAGAAATGGTCGAATTTGAAGTAGCGGAGGGTGAGATATGTAGACTTTTAGTCTATAGTGTGGATCAAGCTTCAAAACACTAGATCCTACATTTCCCAGAATGCAACCAATAGTATATTTTAGTAAGTCCCATTCTGCCTAGCGCACATCTTTATCAGGAGTTTTTTTTCTCAGACTTTAGAAGCTCCCTCACAGAAGACTTTATATGACTGCTTTCACAGGCTGAATAGTAGCACCAATGACAAGTACGCTGATCTTAACTGGTGGAGTGCTCCTTCAATTTGGTGATCTACAAACACACATTCAGGACTGTGACTGACCTGCAGTATACAGTCCAGTGTTCCCTGGTACAGAGCTCCTCCTCTCTGGTTCATCATGCGTGTCCGGACCACGTCCACGGGGTTAGAGGCCAGAGCCCCCGCCAGACCACACACAAAGCTGGACCTGGGGGACGACAGGACACAGGTTCAATTGAAAATCTGTCGAAGCTTCATTTTTGTCCCTTTTTTAAATCTTTGATGCTAAACAGCTGTGGTGCGTGTGCTGCTGCCACATCCTGCAACAACAGTTTAACCTATTACACACGAGTGTTTAGAAAAGCATGAATTATGTGTCTATGGGTTGAATAAATCTTGTGTTTTATCAACTAAGCATCAAGAGAAATGCAAAAAAAAAAATGATGATGATTGTGAACACATATATACGCTGAACAGGGCCATGTATCATTTCTTAGTTCCACCTTAAGATACTGAAACACGTCTTGCTCTGTCCCCGTGAGGACAGAGAGGAGGATCTCCTGGTGACTCTGCAAACTTACAGGAAGTGTGTGTACACGGTGTCCCCCATGTAACCCGACAGGATCAGATGCTTCTTGGTGATGTCATAGACCGGTAGCTCGACCCCGACCACGATGGCTGCCCGCTGAGCCGTTAGAGACACACCCTGATGCAGAAAGAGAGGGACGTTACAAGATTGAAGATTTGAGCATGAAAGAGCAGCGTTTGAGGTCATTTATAAAACGCAAATGAAGCATTTTTCAGGCTTCCTGTACCTTCCACAGTCCTCTCGTTCCCTCCTCCTGGTAGATGTTGATGAAGTTGCCCATCATACTGCCCTGGATCACATTTCCCTGAGCCTGCATGCGGATCTTGAAGGACAGACAGAGGTAATGTCCATAAATTTGAACTTGAGACAATGAAAGCATGCGCGACCAGTGTGGAATGCTGTAGGTTCACCAAGCCAAGCGCGGGGGTTTATTAATCGGGCTCCCATTGGAATGCGAAGGCAAAAAAGTTAGTAGGGGTTTTTGGCAAGCAGGATGTCCTAAAGTATTTCTCAATCCTTGTTTCCAGGAATTCTCCGGCCCCTGCTCGACTTCTACAATGGCTGCTGTTTACAGATCAGCCTTGGTTCGCCGTCTGGCATGACTTGGCGGACGCAGCTAGAACACACCGTGATGAAAATGCAATGTTCCAAGCCTGCAGCCACATCCATTAGCCTATTAACTGTTAACAAACACACACTGTGGGCAGAAGGTCATTCTGCCAAACAGGGCATGGCAAGAAGAAGCCGGGCAAAACAGTACGAGTACAGATAAGCATGTGCACACATGCACATTATATTCATGCACCCATATCGTTTACAGAACACTATGTTAAGCCTTAGAGGCTTCAGTCTATAAATAATCCACAAGTGGGGTCTTGATAGCACCAAGATGCCCTTCACTCCACTCTGCATGCTGTCAAAAGCCTGGAGCAGTTACAGATCCGTCTAGAGATGGTATATTAATCCCTCAGTTTTTCAAACAAACTACCCAAGTACAGTCCTACTCAAGGCTGCATGAGTAATGACTGCTGTATGTATAGAAGGTTGCTCTGTTTTTCAGTGGCATATTTCAGCATGCATAGCTGCTCTTCCAGGGAATTGTCAAACCTGCTCTGCTGGTTTGGAGAATAACTGACTGCAATTTCACTAGGACAACAACAGGGAGATCCAGCACTATCTTCGTGTGTGCAAATAGCTACCTTCAGCACATCAGTGGGGTTGGCGATGGAGGAGGAGATGACTCCAGAGAGAACACCACACATCACATTAGTCAGCAATGTCTCATCTGAAAGCGGAGAAGAGTGGGAGGCAGACTGTAACTGTGAACAAGCAGCATTTGATACCATGCATGAGGCAGTCACTTCATCTTTACAGTGTTTTACAGAAGCACAAATACTTACAATTGGCTCTCTGAGACGTGTTTAAGTAGGTCACACACACATCTGTGCACCTCCCCTTCAAGAAGAATGTGCATGTGTCGACGGGGGCAGGTCACCGCCTGCCAAAATGTGTGTGTAAATGTGTGTGTGTGCGTAAAGAGAGAGAGAAACTAGGACTCACCTTCAGGTCTGTCAACCAGCAGTCGCTTAAAGCTCTGGTATGTGCCAATTTTTATGGTCCCATAGGAGGCCTGGCGCAGCATGGCAGGAGCTATTCTGTAAAAGTCAAGTTTATTTTTATTACCCAGCACCACAATATCTCAGTGCGCTTTACAGACCCACAACAAAGAAAATCCCCCAAAAGTCTGAGCGTAAGATAAAAAATAAAACACTGAGACAGGCAAATCTAAGACAGATCCCCCTCTTTGGGTGGGCGGGGGTGCAGAAGGGTTGAGGTAAAGGTAGGTGGGACAATGGCTGCTACAAAAACAGGAAGTGTAAAAAAAGAGGAAGTGTAACATTTACAGGAAATACGAAGTACAGTGGCGTAATAATTACATTACATTAATTTAGCTTTTATCCATGCAGACCCACAAATTGCAAGAATCATGTAAGCAGGCTGCATCAACTTCATCATATATGCTGAACTGCTTCAAGAGAAGCATTTACAATTATAATCAAAGAATACTTCAGGCTTCGAAGACAAAGACACAGAGACTACTAGACATATAAATCCACCACACTGACCCTGAATACAGTGCCCGGAGCCCCTCCTCTCTTCCTATCCGGACTATAGCATGGAGCATGCCTCTGTAGCGGATCTCTCGGTATTTGCTGTCGCCCACTTGGCCTTGAACTTGAAGACGCGTCTTGGCCAGGTCGATTGGGAAGGTCCCTGCAACACAAACCGTGAGACATCTACCGTGTAAGACTGTAAATCACGACGGAGATTTAAATAATTAACAGTAATCCAAGCAGCTCGGCCTCCCCGCCGCTCCGCTCATCACTCACCGCACTCCGCCGTCACAGACGCTAACCCGCCGAAAACAAAGGGCTTCCAGTTGACGTTAGACATTTTCTCCAGCCGTGTGCCGAGTCACCGTGCAAACCTCCCGGTGGAGCGGGGGGGGACCGGTACTGAAGTCTGCAGCTAATACTTTCAAGGTGCCGCTGCGTTTCGGTCCCTGCCGGTGTTTGAGGAGTCCAGCCCCGCGTGCCCCCTCCTGCCGCCGGTCTTAGCCGAAGCTCCGCCCACCGCTCCCTCCACTGACCCCGCCCACTGCCTGTTGCTAAGCGACCGTGCCAGACAGGAGAAAGGAGCCGCAGAAATCTAATCATAATGTGAAGCAAATTTCTCACAGTCAAACAATGTTAGTCAAACATTTCTAAATCTGTCTATGATTTTAGAGCTTTCCTTGGTTTGAATTATCTCATTACAAGGATTATTTGAAAGCAGTGACCAGTAAATAAAAGGTCAAAAGTATCTGAAACACATGGAAATGAACACAATGAAATCAGGGGTTCTCCCAAAACGAATAGGCTACACAAATAGATAACCTGAAACTATATTCTACTTCCTGTACTTATATAATTTCTATCATCAGAGGTGCTCTATACGTAAGTGCCTGTATTAGTAATCCACTCACCCCACTTAAAATCACATTTAATTGAAGGAGATGTTTAATAAAAGATACTGTTGCATTCTGTACTACAAAGAGCATTGTTCTTTACT
>NTHP01000609.1:173066-184694 GCA_003416845.1 Oplegnathus fasciatus
AATGATTCTGTAATTCCATATTTTTTGTTAATAAAGATGGATTTTTTAAAAGAAAAATAAAGAATAAAGAAAAAAGGAATAGAATATAGGGAAGTATTAGAATCTATTTTATGTCTGTACATTCTCACCACAGATCATTAATGAGATGCTTAACTAAAATAAATACCCCTGTTGACTGTCTGCCCTACTCTGTGGGCCTTTTTCTTCATGCATGTCCCATAGGAAATCACACAGTTTCTCCAACTTGGAAGTATTCATTTATTTTCTGCTTATAAATGTAAATATACTGGACTACTTTTCATACTTAGGGCTGGGTGTATTAATGTAAAAAAAAATGGGCTGTGATACAGTGTCAACTCCCTCCACTGACGATGTCAACACAAAATCCTGCATATCCTGCATGTAATCGTCACTACAGAGGACTAATGTGAACTCATATTTACAGTAAATATGATATGACCTGAACGTGGCATGTAGTATAGACCAAACATCAATGTAAAAGCCTGGAAGAAACACACAACATATCAACATGCTAATTGTACAGACAGTTGTACTGTATCACAAAAACCTATTGTCATACCACTCTCTTATTTTGAAGTTTTCAGCTGCAATGCTTAACTTATAGTAATAAATCCTGAAAACACCTGAAACAAAGTCTACACAAAAGTAAATTTGATCTGTCTTTGGTTAAACCTCAATCTGTGACTTTGTGACACACCAAGACACAACGTGCACTTGACACACACAACAGAACAACAAGACACATCAAGCTGTGTTTAATTTTCCTCATGTTACATAAAGTTGGTGCACTGAAGTATGGGCAGAGTGAGAGATTGGGATTTTTCCCTCTATGTTTTAACAGAAAACGTTTGGTTTGCCTAGTCTACTGTTTTTACTGGCTCTTCAGAATTCAACTAGGAGTTTGGAGAAGCTCCTGAAAATGAGTCTACAGACAGACTCTGTGGGTCATACAGTATACTGTAAGCCCTATAGTATATCACTGCAAGTGAATTTATAACCTCTTCAAGGACTCTGTGCTCCTATAAGTTGATGTGACTCCTCACAGAGAGGTCAGAGGTCAGAGAACGGCTGGAGCTCACATGTGATGTAATTCAGGCCATGCATGCAGGCTCTTTCGTTAGGAAGAACCTGGCCTCACTGGAGGTTAAAAAAGCTCTTTAACATGTATGAGTGACCATTCACATACTCAAACCATTTTATCAGAGGTCTGAGTGTGAAGACTAATATAAAACTGTTGACAAGCATCTTAAACATTCCCCTCATACCACCACAGTGTGTAGGGGATCGTATCAGATTTTCATCAGTCGCCGCTATACAATGATAACAAAGACTACAGGCCTTCCGACAGGTCTTCTTTCAAAACGACCCTTCCTTCAAGAACTATACATCCCACTAACAGTCAGTTATTTAGTCAACAAGCCACTTATTTCCTCAGTCTGCCAATACGCCGCTTTACTACCATTGGATCAATATGTCATTGTGTCTTAGTGGCAATATCACGTGCCAATAGTTCATTATGTTAGCATCATACTAATATGCCTCTGTACCACAGAGCCATCATGTCAATGTGCGTCAATATGACCTCATGCTATTGTAACATGATGCCATTAAATCAATGTGTCATTTTGCCAATATGTCACCGGGTGCTCACACGCATTAATATCAATACCTGCCTTTAGTTTATGTTTACATGGTGCTATACCTTTTGTTTAATGTGTGTAACTGATTCAGAGTGTATTCAGAGTGTGCATGTGGAGAGGGTATAATGGCAACATTGCAACGTCACTACTGGGTGACTGCACATCTATTTTTAGGCGTTTCATCATAATGTTCTCATGTTGTTGATTGCATCTCAAGTTTGTTGTCTATGTCCATCTCTAAATATCTCTATGCATCTGTCTTTCTAAATCAATTCTAATGGAATCGTGTTTTAATGGCATGTTTTCTAAAAGAGAGCATAACAAAGTGCTTCACATAAAAACGTCACATAAACCCCAGAATATACACAAATTTATCAGTGAAAATCTGTATGAAAACAGTAGTATTAAAAAGCTGTAAAATAATGATAATAATATAATAATAACATACTTTGCAATACCTTGTATAAAAACAAGTATTGATACCTGAAAGAAACATTGAGGTCATTCATTAACACCAGCCAATCACCATCTTGGAAGACAGTCATCAGTACTTCAAAGGTTCATAGAGAACACTCCAGTATTAGTATGTCCTAAGGTGACCAAACCATTCACTATACCTGCAGTCCATGCCACCAACATAAATACAGTAACAACAGAACAATACTCATTCTGTTATCTTGGGACATTTTGGTGAACAACACAGAATGAATCTCAATGTACTCAGTGGTGGAATGTAACTAAGTACATTTACTCAAGTACTGTACTGAAGTACAAATTCGAGTTACTTGTACTTTACTTGTGCAGTTCCATTTTATCCACTTTATACTTCTACTTCACTACATTTGTCTGACAGCTTCAGTTACTTTTCACATTACAGTTTGTCATACTCTTCCTGTCCAGTGAAAACTATGTATCTCCAACTTTGGCGATTTTGAATTTGAATTTTTATGATAAACTGAAGGATGAAGTTTTCCTTTATCAGTTGAGGAAATTCTCCTCCTTCTTAAGCTAAATAAACTGTTTAAACCCTCCTTGGATTAACTGGAAAATGCATCGTCACAAAGCTGAAAACAGGCTGTTTTTCTGCTCATGAAAAGTTTTTAGAGCTACGTGGATCTCACAGGACAGCGACACTACAAACATATGATGATCTTATAGACCGTGATGCATTGCTGTAGATTAAACTACCCAACAGTATATAAAGTAGTTAAAATGAGCTCAACCTTAACCATAACCTTGCAACATATGCATTAATGCAGCAGTAATATTAATCCAGAAACATCAGATATAAAATAAAACTCTGACAGGAACCATCTGCATAATAAGTACTTTTACTTTTGATACTTTAAGTAAATTCTGTTGATAATACCTACATACTTTCACTTAAGTAAGGTTTTGAATGCAGGACTTTTACTTGTAGTGGAGTATTTTCACAGTGTGTTACTTAAGTAAAGGATCTGAATACTTCTTCCACCACTGAACGTGCTCCAAATTTCGCTGTAAAAAAGATCCTCAAACATCTCAACCGTTTGGTGCTAATTACCAATCACAAAGCAAANNTGATCAAGTCACCATTAGAGCTTTTGTATGTAAATTCACATTTGGACAGTCTCTGATGTGTTTAAGTCTTTAGAGAGGCAGTTTCAGAGCTGCTACAGAACTAACAAGCATGTCTGAACATGGTGAGGTGTGAACCTGTAATTAAACCATTTAAAAAATACTAGTAGTAGTCAGTGAAGTGATTCAGAGGAGACATCAAGTTCTACTGTAGTTTTACCCCACTGCCACCAGAGGTCAGAACAACACCATTGTAATATTCCTCCAACACTGAGGCCTATTGCACAGATTACTGACAGCACTAACTCTCTTGTGATGGTGACCCAACCACTTCTATATTACAAATAGGCCAATCAATCCCTACTTAATGAGTGGACACTATCTGTACAGCTAATTGGGAAACATATGTTCTGCATGTACAACAGATAGTGAGCACCACCATACAGTAGGACCCTCTGCAGGATCTGAGTTTGTATGGATGACTTGCTTGCCTGAATGTAAGTGCGCTTATCAGAACAGACTTTCACAGGAAGAATATATTGCTTGTGTAAATACCTCAGCTTCATCTTATCTGTTTTCTATCACATTTGTCCTTCCGGTCCCAGCTTCTGGGAAGCTTTGGGTCTATTCTCCTGACTGCAAGACATTCATCTAGAGCATATTTATTATGATCATATGCTAGTTGTATTGTTTGATTAATGGGTTGGCTATGGGTCAGTAACCTCAGTATTGCCATCAGTACATTATTAACGACCAAGGAGAAAGAGGAGGTGTGTGTATATCTGTGCACGTTTCTGTGCGTGCGTGTGAGTGTGTGTGGCATGTGCGCGGACGAACGCTACGCACGGCATCGACAAACGGAAATAGATGAATGGAAATATTGCAGCTCTATCTGAAACCAATAAGCAGAGGGAAGTGTGGCGCGCCTAAAAATGGCCACATTTAATGTGGTGATTTGTCAAAGGGAACCTGAGAACAGACCTATGATAGAAGAGGAGGGGATATATCTGTGTTTGGTGGGGTACAAAACAAGAAAGGAGAATACATCTGTGTTATTTAGGAGAAGGGAGTGAGGGTACACAGTCTTACGTTACTTTGTCATTTGTTTGAGCGGTATGCACAGTCACTCTAGAGATGTATAGGCCCAGAAACACATGATCTGCAGAAATATTCATAATTGTGGGGGAAAGCTGTGAAGTTTACTAAAGTGAAGCATACATGGAAATTTGTAGTAGTGCTGCCCAAATCAGCATTTCATGTGCTCACGGCATTATACACACATGTAAACACACACACACCCTGATTGTTTTATCCTCTGGCACAAAGTGCATTGTGATGTTATTGTGTCGGCTAAATAGGGAGCGCTTGTTTTGCGCTCACCATGACTGACTGCGGGAACAACGTATTAATGTCACTGAACGTCACTTGACTGGTGTTTTACACCAGCAAATCTCTGTGTGTGTGTGTGTGTATTACTGTAAGATATGACAGTAAGTTAAGGTGACAGGTGGTCACAAGACAACACAGTACAATGTGTGACAGAGGATGTATGTGGAGTCAATTAGAAAGTGTACAGTTACATAACCCTGTGCTAACTATAAAACGCCCCTATAGCCAACACACATGCACAATTGGAACAGTATGAACAGCTCTAAAGGAATAGTTTGATTTCATTAGTGAGCTTTGGAGTTGCTGGTAGGTGGAGTTTGTTACCTTTGGACAGAGGCAGGCTAGCTGTTTCCTCCCATTTCCAGTCTTTATGCTAAGCTAAGCTAACGGCCTGCTGGTGGTAACTTAATATTTACTGTACAAACATGAGAGTGGTATCAATATTCTCATCTGATTTGTGGAATGGAAGTGAGTAAGCGTATTTTCCCAAAAATTCAAACTGTTCCTTTAAGCTAATACACTGATAGTGTGACGCTTGTGGAAGTCAAGGGGGTTGTTCAGGCATGAGCTGCCTTTTCATGCTGAAGGGTTTAAACACCCACACATGTCCTAGATAGAGGAAACCACCATTCCTTCTTTTGTTTCTGTCCCTCTTTTTCCTCCAGGAAATACATACACTTCACTCCATTTCAGGGAGAATGATTGCACACAGTAATTATTGGTACACTGTCAGGAGATTACATGACTCAACCAGTGTGCTTTCATTTTATCCCAGTTTTTGTGGATGTAATTTTAATTTCTTGTAGGAATTAGTATGCCTTTTTTATACAGCATTACATTGGAACCATTAATGTTAAAGTTATTATGTTCACTCAATTAAAATAATTATTTGCAGAGAATAATCAGTGCAAGGTGAGGGTACACTGATGAACACTGCCTCATACACACAAACACACACACACACACACACACACACACACACACACAAACACACACATACTGGTGATGTTTTGGTCCCTCTCTTTGTGGTGAAGTATTTTTACCCCATCCTCGGGGCAGCACTGAACTTAATGGGAAGCGAAGGCTTGTCCACTATGGTTAGTGTGTGTGTGTGTCTTCATGTGTGTGTGTGTCTGTCCTAGTTGTTTACCATGCCCCCTCTCACTCTGCTCCTCACACCCTCCAGCTCTGAGAGCATGGACTCATCGCTACGACGATGAATGCAACATGCCGCATTCTGATTGGCTGGGGCGTGAGCTGTGACTTGCCCGCTCCTCCAATCTGCATCCAGACTGGATGTGAGAGGTGAGCCTCGGTTATACAAAACCCTCGCATCATAGTGACGTGAAATAACAGTGTTTTTCCAGACCTATATTTTTACAGTCACATTCACTTCCATAAATCCATGCTTTGAATTCTTATTTTGACACCATATAAGGAACTCTCATGGGACGTCATCACAAATCCCCGTGATTCATTGATGCTCCACTTGTTAATACTCCTGCTGCCAGATTTAAATGTAACCCTTATACAGTGCAACACCTGAACACCTGCAGAAGCATGAAACTGTGTGTGAGTGTTTGTGTGTGTGATTACCTTGGTTTGAGCTTCCTGGTTGTCCACTAAGCATCCAGCCTCCTCAGGGTTCCTGTCCTGTCAGCAGGATTCCCTTATCAAGGCCTCCAAAGAGCTGACGGTGGAAGGTTGCTCAGTGATAGAAAAATTCTCCAAGAGTGGTCAAATTGGAGAAATTGTCAAAAAAGCTTAACTTTGCCGAGGCCCTTGACTTTGACCTTAACTCTCAGCTAATAACTAGTAAGAACAGCTGACTTCCTCTACCTTCATCTGCCCTCAAGGAAGAGTTTTTGTTGTTGCCAAGAGGGGAGAGGAGTTGGCTTGTAACAGTGAGGTCGGCAGTATGAGTCTGTGGAAAGACACAAAAAGCTCCGCTAAGATGCACATACACAAGGCACTTGGAAAGCTTTGGAAAGTTAGGAAATGTAAGTAACAACATGCTGAGTTGTCTGGATACAGAAACGTTAAAAAACATACAGAAAGAGGGTTATTTTTCTGAGGTTATCGCTGGGCAACAGTTACTACAAAGTTCATGTACACCAGAACATCTTAAAGACAGATGCAGAGTTCAGATGAAAACTCAACCAAAAATATCCCACAATCTAATACAGTTGAATTTTACTGAAGAAGGTCTGAGGAATAAAACATTGTAAATAAAGCACAATGGATGTGAAGAGTGCAGGATTATCAGTGGAAAACAGCTGACAGCAGTGACACACAACACGCTGTAACGTGAGGAGAAGGACGATCCCTAAAGTTCTGGACGAAGCAACAATTACATGTTAAATTTAAAGCCCCGTGCACTCACATTTATTTTTTACTAATTGTCACTAGTTTGACACTAGAAGGCCGTTTTCACGTTCATCTGCTGAGTCTGTGCCACCTTATATTTGAGTTGAAGACCTGTACATGTGAGCTTGATTTTGTGACATCACAACTAGTTTGGAGCCAATCACGGCCCAGCAATACAACTCACACAAGTGTGATGAGGAACAGCCTCCAGTGCACACACTGTACACTGAGAAATGACTTGTCAGAGAAGTAGGAGACATCTTGTGTCCTGCAGTTAAACGTTTGAAACGAAAATATTTCAAAGATTATAGATTTTTCAAAGAGGGAAAAGGGGTGGATGTAATTTTATGAAGTTTTAACAAGGTAATATCCAATCAGAAAAATGTTTATTCTAAGCAGCATATGCCATAAACATGTTTGGAGGTGATCTTTGAGTAAGCAGCCACACTAGTTACTGGCTCCAAAAACAACCTGACTGTGTATAAATGAAAGAGAAAATCAACAGCTTCTCCCAAAAAATGTCATTAATTAATTTCTCAGTAGCCCTCTTCCATGGTTCTCCACACAGGTGGTTCTGTTCCAAAATCCTAAAAAGGACTTCCCTTCAAAAACCTCTGGTTGATATGTTAAACACAATATTAATATATGTAAAATATGTATTGACTAAGCAACAAACTACACACAACAGACTCTCAATAAACCAGCTCACAAGAAGAACACAGGCTATGACTATATATTTATATATATTAATCTATATTAAGCATATCTAGATTTTTTTGCACACAGTTTATATTAAACATCTTTGCTGAAGCAATAAAACACTCTGAAGGAAAGAGAAAGGAGAAAATGCGGTTTTAACATGTTGGTGCATTTCAGATGTTAATACAGAGACAGAGTTTTCCTTTCTGTGTTCAGCCAGTCCTTCTGTTTTAAAGTGACTCGACGCATCTCAAGTAAAAATAAAATCAGAAATACGATACTGCAAATGCTGCAAAATGCACAACGAGCAAGAATAACATTTGGCTGTATTTTCCTTCACAGACTAAACTGCGACGATCCTCTGTAGACAGACTGTAAATGGAAAACTGCCTGTGAAAGTTTTACAACAGTTAATTGATGCGATCAGGGTGTTTTCAATTAAGTGTGTGTGATGATTGATCATTAATGAATGTGTGAAGGTGCGTATGAGTTGTGAACTGTCAGATATATATGTGGAAGATGATGACCAAAAGGAACATGGGGGACAATTCAGAGCCATCTTCAGTGCAGAAAGCCCATAATTCCTAGCGACACCCATGGCTACATTTATAATAATCTCTAACGCTCCTCTACTCCGTTTAGGTCTGTATTTAGAGCCATTAACCCAACGTATGTATCCTCTTCTCCCATACTCCTTCACTCTGCTTCCTAATAGCCTGGATTAGCCACTGCTTTAATAGACTCATCCATCTCCTCTGTTTATTCACTAGTTTTCCTCTCACACACACACTTTCTCTTCACCTTTTCCTCCCTCCATCTCTCTCTCTGCTCATGGGCAATTACACAAACAAATGCAGTTTGTTTTCCACTCAGTCCGACTGGAAGGCAAATGAATGGATTTAGCAGGCAATTACGTTTTTAGTTTAAGGTCAGTTGTTGTATTATATTATCGCCAAGAAAAGGTGAAGTCACAGTGTCACTCCTTCAATTTGCACAGTACATTAGCCATGCAGATTTATGTAAATTCCTGCCACAGAGTTTTGCGTCTGATTGGCCAGAGCTTTACGCCCCTGCAAGGCAGACTCAGAGCTTAAATCCAGATTTGCATAGCTTGACGGGAAGCGAAAGGGGAGGCAGAGAGGAACGGCTTTTTGTCAGCTGACGTCACAGTCGTCAGACATACGTAGGACACCCACGCATCATTCAGAGATAGTCTCATATGGGCAGCACGAGCTTTGAGTCCCTGCCTTGGCTTCTGAAGGGCAAATCAAGGACAACCCTGAATTGTTCTATTTTGTTTCCGCAGACAATAAAGAAATGTCTGAAATGTTAAATTCTAGATGTAGAGATTTGTCCAAAGCCTATAAAATGGTAAATGGTCACCCCAAATGAAATCCAAAGCTTTGGGCAATGTTCCGCTTAAACACAGCACAAGTTTCTGTACATTTTTAAAGATCTGACCCCCACTCAGGCCTTTCAAAATAAGACTCACTGCTTTGGAAAGTGTTTTTCTCAACTCAGGTCACTGTAGATAACTGAATAAACCCACCAGCTGCAGGATGCAGCAATGTGTGTGTCTACATGCTGTTTATTGATTAGCTGCCATTTCCCTAAACCAGCCTGTAAAGCATATAGAGGCACCCTGAAGCAGCTGGGATCACGCACAGATACACTCATGGGTTTTGAACAAAACGTGTTTGAACTAGTGTTACTGTAGGCGATGACGGAGACGCCACTCACGTACAAGCATCAACTTTTAACTGTCACCAACCCACCCGTCCCCTCCTCCTCCTCCCCCGTGCGTGCCAACCTCTCACTTCACATCTCCTTCCGTTGTGTTTTCCCTTTGCCTGATTCCCTGAGGGGAGGAAAATTCCTCTTATCAGCCACAACCAGATGCAGCACTGTGTGTGTGCGTGTGTGTGTGTGTGTGTGTGTGAGGATAATCCCCTGCCTTGCTTTTATTGGCTCAGCACAAACCCATTTTTGGTGTAGCTGATGACTTGGGATTTATTTTAGAAATGGCGGCATTTCATTTAGCATTTTAAAGGTTGTGTCTTTTAAACGACACGACAGTAATTACAACATGAAACATCTTAGAGTGGCATTTCAGAAAATTCATTATAAACTCTTAACTCTTGGTTAATCAGTTTGCATCCGCTGACTGTAGTAGAGCATCAATGTGTGTGTGTGTGTGTGTGTGTGTGTTGTATTAGTGTACAATGACTCACTGAGCTTGTCTAAGAGTGTTAGTGTCAGTTCAGCTCATTCTGTTTTCACCAGCACGCTCTTCCACAGAATCTGCTTTCCTCATCCATATTCCTGATACCCTCCATGGTATGAGTGTGTGTGTGCGTGTGTGTGTTTCCATTCAGCAAAATCACAACAGTCCACCTGCACATGACAATGAACACCCTTCCCTTCATTATGGGATGATTTTACTTAACCAATCGAATCGAATGTCATCAACATCTAAAGTCAACATCCATTGGCTGCAGATGGAGAGCTGGTTTTTGATTCATTCCTCCATTCAGTGCCTCAGCCATGATCACATGATGCCTGCACGTGTGTGTGTGTCCTGGTGTGTGTCTGTGTGCAGCCCTATTGCCAAAATTGAGAAAAACGAAAAACTCTCCCCGTTGTAGTTGCCATAGTAACCAGCGATTCGCTGCATCTGGCAAATTATAGGGTTGTATTGAAGGGCGAGAGGGTGTGCGTATGTGAGAGAGTAAAGTGTGTGTTGCTGTGAGTGTGTCTGTGTGTGTGTGTGTGATTGTAGGAGAGTGCGAACTTCTCCTGCATACAAAAACTGATGTTCAGGTGAAAATGAAAAGCAGAAATGGATGATCGATTATGATTTTTGCAGCCAATCAATATCAGATAAGACAGAACTCACACACTCACACACTCACACACACCAGACAAAGAAACACACTCAACCTGGATCATTAATACCAGTTATTAGACTCTAAAACACAGAGCCGATTGAGATGCTCTCCTCCCAGAGGGCAGCTCTCTATACTGATGTTTTATGACTTCGTTGTGGGCGAATGATTGGAGGCAGGGACAGAAGAGAGAGCGAGATGTTTCCTCCAGTGACCTTGAAATAGCCTCTCATCTCCATCACTGATGAAGGGTGTACAGGTATGAAGAGAGAGAGAGCAGTGGGGTTCAGATGAGACAGTTCCCATGTGGAGATGTTGGGGGGGGGTCACACAGCCTCCTCCTCGCTCTTACATAAACCCCATGAAAGAAGGTCAAGAGGAAACGATTGTTCCCTTCCAGTTATTTTAGCAGCATGCAGCACTGGGCGACGGATATAATCATAATCATAATACACCAGGGTATATCTACCAGCCACACACACTTCAGATGAATAGCTGTATTTTACATTTACTGATATTGTTGTTAATGTTTTTCAAGAAGCTCAAATAGAGTTTGCAGTCATTTATTTATCACAATATATTTCTGTGTTTCACTTGTGGGTATGGTGGAGGAAGTATTCTACAATATAAAAATACTGCATTACGAGTAAAAGTCTTAAAGGCCCTACACACCAGTTATCCACCCTCACAGATGTTTTCACTGACTGCCTAATTAGGCCTCTTCTCAGGACTGTGTGGGTGTGTAAAACACCTCCCTCACTCTCCTGTTCCACATGTTCAGGCGACACAATTTATACAGCATATGCCTTTATACAGCACAAAGCTTTATTTTTCCAGTTCTGATGTGTCTTATCGGACTGATTTGTTTAATACACTCGTTGTTTTCTTATTTTATTTTGGTGTAACATTTATTTTATTTGTTAATCTCTACTTGTATTGTAGTGCTGAAATGAGGAAACTGATTTTCCCCATGTAGAGCACTTTGTAACTTTTTAAATTTTGAAAGATGCTCCTAAATAAAGATTATTGTTACTATTATTATTTATCATTCTCATATGTACACTGTTGGT
>NTHP01000609.1:187547-217386 GCA_003416845.1 Oplegnathus fasciatus
CCCCCCACACACACACACACAGCAAATCTTGTTTTTGCTGACCTTCAGTGGTTTCACTTCTCACCGTTCTGCAGTGATGTAGATGTGAACTCCAGGGTGTTTCAGTACACTGTGACCTCACTGTTGGGTGTGGTTACAGGTGCCACACAGCACACAAGTACAGACAACTCCCATGTGAAATAACCAGTATTGTTTTGACAGATAATAATGGGCTCATGTGGGACCCCCACTGCTTTTAGAAAGACAATGATTGAGAGAAAGCATTTAATGGTGTGTATGTGAGAGAAAGACACACAGAGGTACAATGGAGGAGAAAAACCCCCTCAAATTTCACATGTTCTCAGTTGTTTCTCTGAGAAATTCTCTTAAATATATAAACCAGGGTTGTGGATCTCTGTTAGATCTGGTTAATGAAGCATCCTGTTGTACCATCTCTACCTTTTCACTGCACCTTTATACCCTTAAACCAAGTTTTTCCACTTTTAAAGGGCTCTCTTGCACTTTCAGATGGTGTGAGTATGTGTGTGTATTTTTTATGGTTAATAGCTTTTTATTACAGCTGCTATACTGTTTAACTTCCCATTAAAGAGCATCTTAACCTGGACGTTGGACTGCCTCTTGTTGCATGAGTTTTCTGGGGTTTTTTTAAAATCATCACAATCAGCTCAATTTTCCAATCATAAGACTTAATTTTTTGTTTTATTCTGGTAATCAGGTCCCCTCATAAAGTGAGCCCGGTGATGGAAATATCTCCCTCTATGGATGGACGGCCGGCAGAAACTACAGAGGCAGAAAATGAAGCGAGGAAAAGACCGGATAGTTAAAAGTGGGAGGCAGATGGATGGAACGGAAGGAAGAGGTGGAACGGGGGAAAAAAACCCTGAAAGGGGCGATGAGGGAGAGACAGAGATGGAGTGAGGAAAGAAAATGAAGAAATACAGAGTTGATGAGTGAGGAAATGATGAATGGGCTGAGAGAGAGACAGATGGGCCGGCTCCATCAGTGAGCTGTGTGGCAGAGAAATGTGAAAGAGTGCTTACGAAGTCAAAGATGATGATGATTATGATGATGATGACATATAGACACACACACACACACACACACACACACATACACATACACATAATAAAGTGCCCTGAGTCCTCCTTTTAAATAGATTTCACATTAAAAGCAAAGCATGTGTAATGATATAAATATTAGCAGTAAAAGCCCTTGGCTCATGTTACGGGGACACAAACAAGTGAGTGATTTAATAGAACTAATACAATAAACTGATGTGTCACTTCAGCATGTGTTTGTATGTGTGTGTGCACCAACGTAATGTAAAATGAGTGAGGGAGAGAAGATAGAGAGGACATCTTGGACATCTAATGAACTGATGAACGTGAATCTGATTAGAAGGTTTTACCTGAGGGGAGAAACACAAGCAAATTCACGATTTCTCTCTCAGGAATGAAGATGTTGCTAAAGGTTTTTGCCACAAAGATTTGCAGTTTCACTGCTTTGTTATATTAGAAATATTTTGGCCACTAATTGCTGGAAATCTTACACAACTTACTTTTAGTTCAGAGGAACATGATTACCATATAGGCAAGCTAGCAGAGATTAATTCATATTACCAAAACCACGACCAAGTGGATTAAAAAATACTTTCATGTGCATGTAATTCCTCATCTCCTGGCTCGCTTTCCCTCCTCATTGTATAATTCTATATAGATATAATGAAGAATTAGGCATTATATTAACAAATATGAAGCTGCTGCCAGCAGCTGGTTAGCTTAGCTTAGCACAAAGACTGGAAGCAGGGGGAAACAGCTAGCCTGGCTCTGTCCAAAGGTAACAAAATCCACCTACCAGCATCTCACTAAACAAGATTTTGTTTTTGAACTTCTTTTCATGTACATATTAAACAACTGAGATATATGATGTTAATTAGTGCGATTTAGAGGTTCTGGCAGTAGGCGGATTTTGGTACTTTTGGACAGAGCCAGGTGCATTAGTCACATAAGAGGTGGTTAGAAATGTTCTATTACTTACCTGTAGAGTATTTTATTTTTTGGAACTATTTAATGTGTTGGTTCTTTTTTTGTTGTTGTTGGTTTTTTGTTTGTTTGTCTGGTTTTGTAACTTTTGAGATGGTGTTATGTGTTGAATGGGATTCTGGATTGTCTGTTAATGTGTGTGTTTGTGTGTGTTTGTGTGTGTGTGTGTGTATGGACCCCAGGAAGAATAATATTAGCCTCTGTTTTGATGAAGCTATTGAGGAGCCTAATAAATTAAATGAAAGGAAAAGGAAATTATGGAATGTCACATAGAAAGACACATGCCTTCTCTGTAAATGACATTGAATTCATACAATATTCACATAGTTTTCTGTTTCCAACACTGACAGTGGCATTCAGGAGCAGCTTATAATGTTGATCTCTGTCTATTTTGATTTGTAAATCGCAGTTACATCACACACTTTAATTAACCTGACTTGGCCCTCATGGTGGAAAAGAAAATTTTGTCCAACAAATAAATCAATACTTGTAGCATCTCACTTGTCCCGTTATGTAGTCTGTTTGGGACGTCAGCACCTGCCATTTGGTAACCCCCCCTCCCTCTCTCTCTCTCTCTCTCTCTGTTATACAAGATACACACACACGCACACACACACACACACAGCCATAATGGAGCAATTATCCTCTCCAGCTCCGATCTACTCCTCTGATTGTAATTTGCATTTATTATTAGCCTTCAGCCTGCCAGAGGCTGTGAGGCGTGAGGATGGATCGTCATACACCACATCACACTGATAGACCTGCACAGATGCTTCACAAACACGTGTGCCCGAGGACACAGTAACATGAGCACCAGCATGCCACATATACATACAAACCTATGGCGAATAGGGGCCACACACCCTCGCACATGCACCACAGATGAAGTCATTATGACAGCATGATGTTGCTTTGTTTCGTTAATGCTGATCCCTGTTAATGATGCTACAGTGGGAACAGTGTGTTCAGTGGCGTTCCATCACAGAAATACATGCTTCACGTTCCACACTGTGATGTCCTGAAGGTCTGTGATGCGTCTTTCTGTCCCTTTTCCCGGTCTGTGCTCTCTCTTTTGCTGTCAAGACGGCCTCAGGGCTCATCATATGGAAATTTGTGAGAAGCAGAGTCTCTCAAGGCACACACAGTACATACAACCTGCCAGCACACTAATAGATGTGCTCACACACACACACACACACACACACACACACACACACACACACACACACAAGCTCATACAGGCACACAAAGCGAATGTGCAGAGGATCAGTGAAGTGTGAAATGATTCTGTTATCATGTCGTCTGTGTGGAATATATTTTCCCATCAACCTTCTATGGCAGGTGTGCCTGATGGGCTGCTGGTGCTGTAAGTGTGTGTGTGTGTGTGTGTGTGTGTGTGTGCATTTTGTGGCTCTCTCTGTCCGTCTGTTGATGGACAGGAGGCGTTGGGGGGTGGAGGGAGGGGGTCCCCGTAAAAACAAGGTGACAGTGTCAGAGCAACTTTTGCAGCTCACGCTCGACATTGGTGTTAGACGTTTGACATCAAGAGACTCATTTGGTAAATTGGTGTAAAATCAGATCTTACATGACTGGTTGAGTCTGGAAACATGGTTCAGATTAAGGCAGAAGTCAGCTCATTTTCTCAATACGTCCATTTTTGGATATTAATGAACTCTGAACAGGCTCTTAAAGGCACTGAAAACTTATTTTCTTAAACACGCTTCTCGCTGTGAACAACTGGTTCCTACATGAAGACAAGATTTTCCGCCAAAGCTACCACAGTTTTGGTTGGTTACAGTGGGACAGTAAGGTTTACAGGGTTAAAATGAACCTCGGTCTATAAATGGAAAATGTGGGTTCTTGCCATCTTTTGCAAGCATTAAAGCCCAAACTGGGTGTGCTAATTTCTGCTTTCATGCATGAAAGGTGTCCTGTATATTTTCCTGACCTCTTTCAATTATGCACCTGCGATGCTGCAAGAAATTAATGGGCATTTATTTTGGCAGGACAAAGAACACCACAGAACAGATTCACATGAGCAACATTTAATGAATGCAACACGTTCACAACAAATTGCCAGACTTCAGGGCTCAATAACCTCCAGGCAGGACTGTGTGCACTCTGGAGACTTTTTTCCCCCATTATTTTTGTTTTACAATATACATTTGATGACACTGTGTTTGACATTGCATGTTGTTAAGTGCACATTATGTAGGGACAATGAGGTAAATGTGCAATGGTCATTGGTCATATATGAAATTTACCAATCACAAAGTCTAGAGAAACACGATATCTATTAATATTTCATGATGCAAAATAAAAACCGAATGGAGGGCCTCTTTTACCTCAAACTGTGAGGGAACAACAGACAAGAGGGATAGCTGATTTAGTGTGTCATTTCCACCTATTAGTTTGGCTCCATGGCAACAATCATCCACACAGGGACAACCTGAGGAGACAGACCGTCAGACAACAGACATATAACACGATAACACTCACTGGCATCTGCTTTTTTATCTTTTACCATTTTTAAATGTAATCTAAAAGATTAAGAATTCTTTGGCATTTAATGAGAAACAGACTCACTGACGTTGTCTTTTCTTTGCTGGGTTTCTTTTGCTCGTGCAGTGACCAGCCAAACTTTTCTCTAGATAGGACTGACTGCCTCCTCTCCACTTTTTACACTCATGAAAACACACACAGTTTACACAGAAGCATGCACATGTACACACTCACTAAAAACACACATGCACACGGTTCATTGGCATGTCGGTGTGCATGAGAGGGATCCCAAGGGAGAGCTCAGTCCGAGCAACTTCACTGCACTGCCTAATTGATGTGTGTTTCTGTGTGTGAGAGTGGGAGAGAGCAGGTGAAGAGAAGGCATACATATTTAACAGTATACACTAACCTCACCTTTCTCGAAACAGTGCTTCAAACTGTGGCAGAAAATGAACAAGCCTGTCAGTCATGTGCTAATTTAGTCTCTGTGGGAAGTCTGAGTCTTCAGCCTGTCAGTCTGACAGTTCATATCTCCTTGAGATTATAAGACAACCGTAAAACAATGCAGCCAAGTGCTGAGGAGACCTGAACCTATTAGCCACACACACACACACACACACACACACACACACACACACACAATACGTCCATCCTCACATCACCACACACACGCACATCGACACACAGATTCAAGACTGAGGGCAGCTCTTTCGATGTATGCGCAGCTAATGTAGCAGTTACAGCTACTTATTGGATGAAATATGGCTGACACGGAGGGTGGACAGAAACAGCTAGGCTTTGTGTAAGAGGGGCCTGGGGAAGAGACCTTCAAAGTCTCTTATTTCTGAGCTTAAATACTGCAAACATGACTTTTTGTGGCTTTTTTATTTTACAAATGAAGCAGCCAAAACAACTTTGCAGTGCTGTTGCAAACTGAGCGGGGAAATAGACAGCAGAATTATGGATAGCAGCATGTGGTGATGTTTCATCAAGTAATAAGACGTTACATGTGTGACAAAACGTTTTATAACACCTGTACATAATGGGCTAATTAAAAGTTTAACAGACCATACTATGAACAGAAACACATCATTACCTATTTAAAATGAACTACATCACCGCTTTTATCAGCTGACACGGTCTCCATACTCCAAAAGACACGGGACAAAATTAATCTGTCTCTGGCCTGCATGTTTTATAATGGCAACATTTCCGGAAGCACTTGAAGGCAGCATTGACTCAGCGTTGCTCCGTTGCTATGGTAACGAATGTTTGCTTGCCTGTTGCGCTGCAACCATCCTACTGACAGTTAGCTAGTTAGCTAATTAGCTAACTATACAACGACAAAAGCTCATTCAACCTTACAGGAAAGTTTCAGAATTAAAGTTACAGTCGCTTTATCTTCCTCCATGAGCAGGTGAGCAACGGGTGGCTTATTAACGTTTGCCACGTTAACCTAGTTCGCAAATGCTTACAGTTCATTATGCAGCCTTATCTAACAATTCAAGTTGCTTAGTTAGCTAACCCGGTAAATTAACAACACATAGTTAATGACATAGTAATCTGTTTCCGTACCACGAATGTTGTTTCAGCCGGTTTTATTAAATAAATATTATAATATTATAAATAAATATTTAAATACATTAAAGAAAGTTGACCTAAGGTCTTCTGAAAAGTTACTGCTTTAGCCTTAAAGAGTCTCAGAAAGAATATATTATTATATATGTATACACACATAAACCTTAAGTCCCTGTGGAAACGTTAGGATTTTAAAATCCATGCTAATTAATTAATAACATGACTTCACTGCTCTGATTTGATGTCCAGGTTAGTGTGTTTGGGGAAATCCTCCACGGGTTCACAGAAACAGGTAAACACTAAAGAATAAAGTCAGCTGTGTTCTGTTTTATTACAGCACTCTAGTTTTCTATCTACATAATATGCTGTTTTTTTAATGGATTACGTTATTAATAGTCAGTGTTGTCCCTTTTGCAGTTGTTGGTTGTGATGCCGGTTGGTTTGAGTAGGTTGCACATTGTCCATGTTTGTGCTTTGCTACTGTATGTGTCCCAATTAACATTGTATGAATATTATAATTATTTTGATCTCTTTACCTGGACGTAGTTGGCAGTAGATGTCACCTCTGCTCATGCTGAGACGCACAAACCCAATGGTGAGAAGTCATTCAGACTTATTATTTCCTTTTTTTTTCAAGACTGAAAAGAGACAGAAGATTTCACTTGTTCCACCGTGTGCTTACTGTATGCTGCTCACAAGGCTTTTAATGGCAATCTTATATTGATTATGTTCCAGACAAAGTGGGGAAAAAGACAGTCACTGACAAACCTCGGTAAGAGAAGTCCCATCTTAGCTAATTTCTGTCATAACACACCATGCTCATCCAGTATTTTTATTTTTTTATCTACTTTTTGCCGCCAGCAGGAGTCTTCCTGCCCGTGTACTGCCTCGTTCTGTACAGGTGGGTGTTTGGAGATTGGAGACTACACCAAGACTGGATTGACAGAAGCACGCTTTGCTTCAGTACTGTAATTAAAATGTTTGTTATTCTTAAGGTTTCTTGCCAGGAGGCTCAAAAGTCTGGGTGTCCAAGTGGAGAAGTGCAGAATACAGATGGTATGTGGTGGCGGACTCTCTGAGATCAAGGGAAAACTAACCTCATCAGAACTGTTTCACATAGTGTTACACGATTATACAGGGAGGAATCTGTTTCTGAACAGGCAGAGATAACAATCTAACAGTAACATTTAACAGTGTCCATCAAAAGCAGTCTTTGCAACTATTGCATCTGCTGTTGATCACTCTCCACAAGATAAATGTGTATGTGCGTGCTTGTTAAATTTGTCAAAAGTCATTCTAGGAAATGTAGTAAGTCACTAACTGTGACAGAATTAGAAGAGACAGGCTGGGTATACCAAAAGTAACGTATCTGTAAGTTTATTTCACCCTTTAATCATCATGTCAGCATTCTGCTCTGTTTACACTTATTGTGGACCTGCATTAGTGTTGTTTTATACTCTCGAGATGCTCTTTGTTATCTGTGTCGTTTTTCCTCATCATGTCACCAGACTGTTTAAGTTTAATGTTTTGCTGACAACATCATATCAACAGTTTCAGCTTGTTCTGTTCACACATGATTAACATTAAATACTACCATCTATTGGACCAAAAAAAAAGATTCAAATCCATACATGGGTTTCCTGACTGGATTACATTTCTCGTATGTCTGGTTCTCCTGTAGAGCGCTCACCAAAGGAATCCATCAACTCAACACCAAGGTCTGTACTTGGAATTCACATAGCAGCTGATCAAACAAATCAAATATCGCCAACACATTGTTCTAAATCTTAAATGTGATTTCAGGGTTGAAGAACAAGCGCAGTCGACTGCAGAGCCTGATGAAGAGCTGGAAATGAAATACCTGAGGAAAGCACAGCCCCCAGACTCAGCACCGGCAGGTGGGTTGTTGTAGAACAAAAAGCAAAGTAAGAGATGTAGCAAGAGAGAAACTGATGATGGTGTTAATAGTTGTCGGGGGGGTGACACATTCTCCTCCACCAGCTGAGCCTCTCCCCACACATAAGGAGGAAGAACAGACTGAGGAAGAGGATGCTGAGGATGAAGAAGACATTAAGGCACCAGTGGAGCTGATAATGGAGGTAAAGTGACTGATCACCATCAATGTTTCCACACTTCATGCTCTGGTGAGAGGATGGGTGGATGGATAGGTGTTTACAACAATTATTTTAAACCTTAAATATATAAAAGATGTATTTTACTCAACCTGCATATACTTAGTTGAAAGAAACTGAAACTGAAATGAAAATGTGCGGTTTCAGTTCCTCAGAGCTGTGATGGACAGAGACTTTCAGCTGGCCGGCAAACTGTGTCAGATGAGTATGTATCCTGCAGCCATCAGCTGTAAGTCTGTCAGTCAATAAATCAGCCACTGGTGTAGTCAGCCTCCTCTCTCCTCGTTCCAGTTCTCATCTTTGAACCAGACAACCCTGAGGCCTCCGAGTTTCTCCCGCTGATACAGAAGAAGCTGTTGGAGGGTGAGAGTTCCCCGTTTTTATACAAACACAAACGCTCCGCATATTCCAAAACACACCTTGAGTTTGTGTCGTGCCTTTTCCCATCAGAGCAAGAGGCAGAGCAGAGCACCGAGGAAGAGGAAGAGGAAGAGGAAGAGGAAGAAGATGATGGTGAGGATGATGATGACTCTGAGAGTGACGAGGAGTCATCTCAGAGCTCAAGCTGCTCCTCTTCATCTCGCTCCTCTTCTTCACCATCGGATGATGACGAAGAAGAGGAAAAGCGAGGGAGCAGACACAAGCCGTGTCCTCCTTCTCACTAAATCTATTGTACCTATCCAGCAGATGCAATGTTCGGTTCTATCCACAGAGATCTCTGCTAATCTTGTATTTATTTTAATCCACAAAGCTACTTTGCACAGTATAAGTTCTCACAATTATGTATTTTTTCATATTTCACCTGCAAATAAATTATTAACCCTAACCCTTGTTTCCTGGAAACATAAATTTATAGACTTGGTTCGTTAAAATATGAAGCTAGCTGCTGATAGAAATCCAATCATCTGTGGACCTGCAGAAGAAAATGTAAAGATTTAGACGCAGGAATTCACTTTACCAGTTAAAATAAGATTAAAATCTGAACATTTTGATCATTAAAACATTGTGAGAGTATAAAGCCAGATTCAGCACTGGGAGGCAGTTTACCTTCTGGTCAACTGGCTTCAACACTTCACTGAATAACCGCTGCAAATGCATTAGTTACCGTATATCCAACTGAAATAGACATTCTTTACAATTTAAAACCCCTGAAAACATGGTCTGAAATGTAAGTATTTTGATGTAATATGAATTATTCATGACTAAATATGCAAAAATCAAAGTTCAACTTTTGAAGAAAAAAAAAACTTTCTTAGGTATTGTTAATTAAGAGTTTCACTGTCAAAAATCAATCATATGAAGAAGCTGTTTGAGAAAATACATTTCAGGGCCTTTAAGACTGTATCGTACACTGAGCGCTCTTCAGGGAGTCGCAGAAACACTGCTGACGTTACACTGAATGTGTCCACAGCTCAAACCAGTGGTTCCCAGTGCTTTTGGCATGTGACGCCTTAATACTGAAACAATTTGTGACCACTAATCACGAGGTATGGCCGTTGAGTAGTTCAACCAAAGAGCAGGTTTTCCTTCTCAGATGGTTTCATTTGGAAGATTTTTAGATTCCTATATAAGTGAAAGTATTCAGTGTTTTACATGAAAGCTGCATGAAGCTGCAGATTTAACTACCTTGGACAACATGTGGTTAACAGCTTTCTGAACGCAGGGCTGATACGGAATCCACATACAAATAAGCTAAAAGTCTACGGCCACATTAGCAGCTCTGTGAGGACACAGCAGTGCTTTGAGCTAAACGTAAATCTCAGCATGCTAACATGCTCACAACGACATTCAAGCACACTGATGCTAAGCAGGTATAATGTTTTCCATGTTCACCATCTTAGTTTAGCATGTTAGCATGCTAACATTTGACAATTAGCACTTAGCTCAAAGTACAGCTGAGGCTGATGATACTAGTTTTGCAGGTGTTTGGTCATAAACCAAAGTAATGGACAAACTGAAACGTTGACATGATGACGCCGTTGGATGAAAAGTGTATCACCAAACTTATTACAATTCATCCTGAGGGGGACATGGAGGCCTGTTGCAGATTTCATGGCAGTCTGTCCAATAGTTTCAAGACATTTCACTAAAATGTCAACCTCACACCTGTGCTTTACCTGCTATGACAAGTCAAAATGTCTGCTGTGAGAAAGGTCTATTGCAGGGAGAGGTCCAGATGCATTGAACCCACAGGCTGTTGGTCAACTTGCCCCCTGTGGCGTCCACATCAGTTTCTCTTTGCAGACCTGCAGAGACTGCATGTTTTCATAACTGACTATTTGTTGAAGTCATTTTTCAAGCTAAAAGTGCCAAACAGGCTCTGGTTACACCTTCTCCAATGTGAGGATTTGTTGCTTTTCTCTGTTATATATCATTAAGTTGTTGTTGTTGTTGTTGGTCCAACAAACAAAGCATTTTCCGCTATTTTCTGACGTTTTATAGAACAAACAATCAAAAAATAACCGTCAGGTTAATTTATAATGAAAATAATGGTTAGTTGCATCCACAGTTGACCACAATGTCATACTAACCGAAGAGGCTTTCATTAGAAAATGGCGCCTTTCTTGGGCACCAACATGAAAAATTTGCAGGTCATTTCTTAAAAAAAAAAAGAAAATTCAAAAGCGCTTTGTAGAGATAAAGATAATTGTTACACTGGAGTGTTTGATAGTTCGTAAGCGCTCATCTTAACAATACAGTGGAAGAGGAAGTAAGAATGTGCACCCTAAAAGCTCTTACTGAGTGGGGTATTGTATCAAAAAAGCATAGATGAGGCTAAACTGACCCAACAAAGAACCTGTACTGCCAGCAAAACAGGTTCAAACTGGTTCTGTTGGTTATGACAAAGTTTTATAAAAGACAGTATCAATACAAGAAATAATGAGTTGTTGGAATCTTGACACAACTATAAAAGTGCAGTTCAGTTGTTTGAACAAATGTACATTTTAAATGTTAAATGTAGGTATGAACAGCACCAGTGAAGGCCTTTTTATGGACGAGGATGCATCTATTGAGCTGACAATCAGGCATGTTTTTCTGTCATTGCTTTAAAGGTTACACACCCTCTCTCTCTCTCACACACACACACACACACACAGCTATTCCATCCTAGTGGAATGCTATCGGCCAGTATATTTTGAGTTATTATCACATGGCGGAGCTTATCTTCGTGAGTCGTCTCCACGCGTGACTTGTGAAAAGAGAAAGCACGAGCGCCATCTGATAAAGGCTGTATAATTTGCAGTGATTGAATGAACATAATGGTCTCTTGCCCATTCAGGGGGACCAGGACATGAGGATGACAGCGAGGACACTAAGTCATCCCCGCCAGGCTGGATTCACTTTGATGTCTCAGTGTTATTGTCCATGTCAAGGTTATAAAAAGGGGTGCGGGTCAAAAATTACGATGCATGCAGTGTTGTCATCTCACGAAGGTGAATGTTACAGTCAGTACTGGATGGATGGATGGATGGATCGTGGACGGTGCAGGCTGCTCTTTATAAGAATTGTCTTTATTCTAACCTGATAGACACCATGAAAAGCATCTCTCTGTACAGAGCTTCCACAGGTCCACAGACACTGAGATGTACTAAATATTCTGAATATATATCTGCTGTTAATAAACCCATAAACCCGCTGTTTTTCATCCCAAGGTCAGTTTCTGTGTAACCCACTAACAACACATTTCACATTCAAGTCTCCATCCTCCATCCTGTGACACCCACCCACACCTGGAGACACACACACACACACACACAGAGAGGGGTGGGTATACGTCACTGGTGTTTTTCCTTTTGCTTTTTAGGCTTCTTAAAGTGGATTGTGGCTGTCAGTAGCACTCAGGGAAGCTTCATTAGTCGTCAGAGGGAGGCAAGGCTGTGACTCATGCCTGCGTGAAGAGACCAATGGGCAGCCGAGCCTGAGATATAAATAACGAATAAAAAAAAATATTCTTGAGGGAGAAAGGGTCACTGGCGCGCCGCTGGATGGGATTTTATTAGTGCGCTCTGTTGGTATTCCGCCGTCGCCGCCACTGGACTGTTCCTTGTCGCGCCTTTGGGTGGCAATTGTAACATCTACTTCTAGTTTCTCAGGACTCGACAACCTGTGCGCCCGTGAGCCGGTAAGATGCCTCCGCCTTTCATTTCAGCGGCGCCCTTAATATATTGACAGGCTTCATATTCCTTCATAGACAGGCAGCTTTTTATTCACAGGTCGTAACGTCGGAGTTATTTTGGAGAAAATTATATGAACAAAAAAATCAAATCTGTTATGATTCGCTGCGCCGTTTGAAAGAAATCAGTCCCAGATGAGTGACAGAAGGAATTCATTAGTTGTTCAGTCTGTCCCTCATACCGCGCTGACACTGAGTGATGATGGTGGGATATTCTTGTTCAAAGCGCAACTTAATTGAAATGTCGATTGCTGAGTCAATAGGTGAATGACGTAGGTTGTTTATGTGGACATTATAGTTGCATCTTATCAACATTTGTTTCATAAATCAGTCTGTTTAAAATGAAGCTGTGATTTTTATCAAGATATTCTGTCCTCTGTTCGTGTAATTATTCTAATAAGTCATCTGAACTGTGTCAGGCTGAGTGCATCTTGTTTTAATCTTCCTGTTTTTATTCCTTAGAAAAATCAGCTGTTGTGAGCGCAGTGATGATCACAGACATAAAGCTGATAGATTTGAACGGTCTGGTGCCGCTCTGCCCGAGACTGATATCTAAGGGAAATGATCATTTTTCTCCCACGCGCTGTTATCTATTCCTTATATGTCCAGCTCCCTGATAGCAACTTTTTCATTTTATCTTTAACATTGGCTTGGTGTTCTGGACAGTAATGACAGGTACAGTGGCCCTGGGAGTATTTAAATGGCTAATTGAATGCGAGAAGGAATATTGAAGGCTATCTCCAAAATGGATGTACCCACACAGGCATTATGTTATCACCAAAACTATTTATCCTGATGCGCATATTGCTTGTGCGTCGTGCGCAATTCTCTCCAAATTGCGCGGCTTGATTCAGAGCCCACCCAGATATCCTTTGGGAATAAATCGTACCTGGCGACGCACAGCGAATATCAAACCCTGGCCTACAAATTCATCTGTATATCTATATATCTATATATGTATATATATATATATATGTGTGTGTGTGTGTGTGTGTGTGTATATATATATATATATATATATATATATTAATTTGATCCGCTGACCTGGGCACTAACCGTGGACCGTTTTGTTTGCAGTTGAATTATTTCCCAGCTGGAGATCAGATAACAGAGGACTGATGGCCACGTCTGAACCGAGAGCCACCGGCGGGGACCAGGACCCCAACTCCGCCAATTTAAGACCTCCGTCCACAAGTACGTCCTCACACTCCCCTCCTTGTTAATGACACCGTGATCCAGTATCGATCCCCGAGGGTAAATTCTCGTTAAGGCTGTCCCTCTCCGGAGCGTTCCGGCTGTGCTTACAGAGACAGCCCACTGGAGCTGACATGGACTCGGTGCCTTGCTCAAAGACACTCACGCGGTGCGATCTATTGCCAACACGAGGGCTTAAACCCAGTTCACCCCCTCACACCTCTCTGTCTGCCTCTGTCTGCCTCTCTCTCCCCTCCTTCTCTGTCTGATAAACGCGAGTCTGGCCGGGGCCATTTGCTGTGTGGGCTCCGTCGTTAATCATTCCGGTTAAAAACAGAGCCATCACAGCTGCCTGTCGCTGCCTGGCGGATCAGCGGTGCGCACCGAGCGGTGGACCCGGCGCAGATATAATGCGCCGTTAAGGCCTTGGTATTTATAGGCTAATGATCCAAGAGCATCTAGTGACAACATTTTATAATAAATATGTTTTTTCCGATCGAAAATATAATCCTGATTGGAAGATTTCTCCTTCCTTGTTAGGTTTTTAATCGTGATTTTCTTTCATCATTCGGACAAATTCCGCAAAAAAAACTACCCGCTTTTATTTATGATGATTTATTTCTGTCATAATTCATCTTATCTCGTTTCCCAGGATGCTTTAGGCCCTCGGGGCTGTAGGCTGCAAAGATCAGCTGCTCTTGGAGAAATGTTTTGCTGCTAATGTTTAAAAAGTGGCTGAAGCTATTTAGGTATACATTAACCTACGGGTTAATTAATCATTTTAAGCTTTTGTTGCGTGCACGAAATCGACTCCATTATAGTGCACTTGAGCAGCCATCTGCAGTGCCACGCGGGGAAATAATTACAGGTTTTTGTCTTCGGCCAAATGTAAAAGGAAATAAGCTCCTGAGGGACAGTGTGTTCACTTTCATACTTTCTCTCTTTATCGAAAAAAACATTTTTGAATCTTTTATTTGTGGCCCCTGGGTGTCAATAAACATTTCTACAAAAATCTCAGACTTATTTCAAATGTGAGTTTGTACCGAGAGAAGCCATTAAAAAGAAGATGTTTGTTTTGTCTGACTTGCTGGTATACTGCTGCTGGATGTTGCCATTATCTCTCCGCCACGCTCCATCTCACGCCTGGCGGCTTGTAGTGTCTGTGCTTGCTTGCGCGCGCGCGTGTGTGTGTGCGCGCGCGCGCTCGTGTCTGTCCGTGTGTGTATATGCCTTGGCCTCAGCAGCTCGAGCTGCTTTCTCTCGGGATGAGATTGCTTCAGTAAATTTAAATACGTGTTTTTGTTTTGAAAGTTTCCCATCAGGTATACTCGCTGTGGCTCTGCTGCCGCGCGCTCTGCATCTTATTCCCTCTGGCTTCTGCTCCATCTCCGCTCACGCATGTCCACGCTCGGGTTTGTGTGTGGCTCTGAGTGTGTATGCATGATGTGTGTGTATGTATGAGACGCACTATACTATAAGTTTCTGCATCAGGCCGGCTATAGACTTCCCGGCCGCAGACATTACCAGCTCGCTCCAGTCACATACTGTGTTTCACTCAATTAATTTCTGCCCTCCTCCGTGAGCTCATTTCACGGGCGTTAATTCCAGTCCGCCCCTTGGCTGGGTGTGTGAGCCGGCGTGGAGGTGCCGTGCGGGCCACTATTGATTGAACTTAAATCGGAAATGTTATAAGACTCATCCCCTTATGATCAGCGGGTGCTGTGGTAAATAAAAATATGGATACAGTCTCGGTCAACAAAGACCACATTGAGCCAAACTAATCAGAAATTATTTAATGCTTTAAAAAAAAAAACACGTGCTAAAAAATACCGCAAAACAACCTGAGTGTTCAGAATCACACACCCGGCCAAGAGCCGACCGCATCCCGCTTCCACTGTGCTCACTGTGCTCCACCAGCTTTCTATCCATCACCCGCCCATCCACGCTGTCTCCGCGGCCTGCACACCACAAACTCAAACGTTCATTCTGTTTTAGCCTACGAATATGCGTGGATGCACGGATGCACGCGGAAACTGGGGATGAAGATTTGTGGTAAGTTCTCTGGGCACATAAATTGTTCCACGTTGACTCCTTTCAAACATGCAATATTTCTCACATTTTTGACACGTGACATATATGGTAACATGTCTCCATAATATTCCACTGAGGATGTGATGTGCATTTTTAAATTTTTGGTTTTTTTTGTTTGTTTGTTCTTTTTCTTTTTAATTAAATAAGCCCGTTTGGAGGCCTGGAATAGGCCATGATAAAGGCTGTTAGAGCAGGGCCATCCACGGCTGTCACTGTGTGTTTCCATCTTCTAAAGGTCAGTGGACATTAGCCTGTAGGTCTGATGGTGAGAGCCCCGGATCGCCCACCCCGACCGCCCCTGAACCCCCCCCGTGTCTTTTCCATTTCACCACCAGGAGAAACATCCTCGAGACAGGCCTGGAAATACATGTTACAAAGCCCCGAGCGTCCCTTAATATAACCTGTCAATAAAGGAGTATTTTCATTCCCCATTCAGATATTTCTTTAATACAAAGAATGCACATTTTTATTTGAAAGCCTTCTGTCAATCTGACTGACAGCCTATATCAGAGTGGAGAATAGCGGACATGACGTTGCAGGGGGAAAGGCGTGTTTATTTCTCCATCACTTGAAGGAATTTGTGTCTTTCAGTGACTCAAAAATTAAAAAGCATGGATGATGTGTTTTTCTTGCAGCTATGCAAAGGGAAATGAATAGCATGTACTGTAGACGTGGTCCAGTCAGACAGGATCTTACTGGCCTGTTTGTTATGGCAGAAATCAATTAAGTCCAAAGGATCGAATATGTTTGATATTTGCATTTCTGAGAATGAGAAAATGATCAGTAGATTTTGATTGGTCCAAATGACATTTTAATGGACTGGAATGGAAATTGAATGGAAATATTTCTATGCGGAGGCTATGGCAGTTATAGGGTCTTGCATATTGATTTTGAATATGTCGTTTAGGAATTAATGAGCAAAGTATTATAGAGTTTCCACTGAAAAATATAAGAGACAATATTTCATATGGATTACAGATAACAAGGGTGTGTGGTTTACACCTGTTTTGCGCACAATTAGGCCCACACGTTATCCTGCAGATGTAGAAGGCCTATATGCAGAAAATTGATCAATCATGGAGTTCGAAACATGAAGGCCTTGCAGGGGCAGACTGCTGTGCATCCTTCATTAACCCCTCTTTACAGGGGGTGTATTTATTGGCTGCATGGGTCATCACCGCGGGCTGTCCTGCCCACTGAGCCGATCAGTCTGCGGACTGGGTGCTTCCTGACCGGGGTGTGGTTGTGTTGTCACAGGGTGGGGCGGGCACCCACCCACGCACAAACACACACACACACACACACACACACACTGTTGGTCCCTCTTCCTTGTGTGTGTGTGTGTGTACATACATGGCTTATATAGGTCTGGCCTCCACCAGAAAAGCACTTCTGATGAAAGAATTCAGCGCATTATTATTTTACAAACGCTGTCTTACCACGTGCATATTTATAACCTAAATAACGCTGAATATTTGGACATTCATTATTTCTCTTTCCTTTTCATTTAAAAAAATCTGTTTTGGTCCCATAATTCCATCTTTTTCCTTGTATGTGGGATGGAGATGTTTGGTGATAACTCCTGCCCTCCGCCGTGTAACACCCTAGGGTTCCTGCAGAAGAACAACAGCCTGGATGAGAAAGGGAGGCTCGCGGGCCAGAAGAACTTGCTCTCGTGCGACAACAGCGACAGGGACGCGCGCTTCCGCCTCACCGAGACCGACTTCTCCAACCTGTTCGCTAGAGGTAAGAACGACACGCGCGCTACTCCAGCTACGCGTATCTGCGTAAAAAATGGCTAATTTCTCGAAACATTCACGTGCTTTATTAGAGCTGCACGCGGTGGTCACATCAGTCACGGGCTCATTACTGCACATTAAAACGACTGTTGGCGCCTTTGTGGTGATAAAGCCGTTAAAGGCCTCACAGAGAAAAGCACACCTAATGTGGGATACAGTATTGTCTGCCTTCTTACACCCAATGAGAGTCAACTTTCTAGAGGACTAAAGTTAGAGGCATATTAATAATTCGGACAATATCTAGAAACAGAGCCAGAGGCTGGGGGTTGGATATTGTGTCAAAAACGTATGTTGGGTTTTACTGGAAATTAAAACAGCAACTCCTACACCATTTTTTTTAAAATTAGTTAAAATGTGTGACCAAACGGAGCAGTTACTGATGTGGCTAAGCCATAGTACTTAGACTAAATTATAAATGTTATGTTTAATGAATTATTAGGTCAGTGACAGTATGGGACCGATATTTAAATTCATCTCTCTCCTCACCTCTCAGACCTGCTGCCAGCCAAAAATGGAGAGGAGCCCACCATACAGTTCTTGTTGGAGATGGTCGACATCCTCACCAACTACGTCAAGAAGACTTTCGACCGCTCCACCAAGGTGCTGGACTTCCACCACCCGCACCAGCTCCTGGAGGGCATGGAGGGCTTCAACCTGGAGCTGTCCGACCAGCCCGAATCCCTGGAGCAGATCCTGGTGGACTGCAGGGACACGCTGAAATATGGCGTCCGGACAGGTAGGACAGGAATATGATTTAAAAAGCCGGCTTCAACTGAGGCCTTTTGAATAATTCATATGGTGGTGTTGTGTGTTATTTTAAATATCAAAAGCACACTGGAATGTGTGAAAAGGTAATAAACCTTCTCTTTCAGTTCAAAATAAGCTTCTTTCATCAGCAAACCAACATATAGTCATGTACATTATTATACAAAGCTTGATATAATATATTAGACCTCTAAAATGACTTTACAGTAGCTGATATCTCCAGTGATATTCCTATAATATGATGATGATATATATATTCTAAAATATGTGTCCATTTTGTCACATTCATGTAAATGAATAGTGACAATTTAACTATGCAGAGGTGAATTCAACACAAGCCATTAGAGAAGAAGCTGTTTGCCAGATAGTGTACCGCCTATTACCATGACTGCCTTATTTATTGTGCCCCTGGTAATTCAGTTGACATCCCCCTTTTCTTCCCCCTCGACTTATTAAAGCAAGTGTCGCCTGAGGGGATCCTAACACGGGCTGTTTCAAGCTGTTAAAAACGACAACACTCAAACTGTCCCTTGGGTTTTATATATCACACAGGGTCTACTGTGTCTACAACTCAACACCACTTTTCATTCAGAGACGTGGTGGAGGTTTTCAGAATGGTTTTGTGGCTGAGTTTTGTGAGGTGCGACAGGAGGAGCTGTCCGTGGTGCTGAAATGTAAAGCTGCCCTGTCTCTCCTCTGAAAGGCTGTTAAGCAGCACCGTCACTTTGTTCAACACACCCACAGCATTAGACTTATTTTTCATATTTGATCTTTTTATTCAGAAGTAGCTTCATATGACTCACATATTTATAATGTGAGCCACACAGCACCACCTCCACGAGGTGCTTATATCCATGACTGCATTCAGGCTCCGGGCCTGTTGACGGTGAGTGTGTGTGCAAGCACCTTAGAGTCTAACTGGCTGTCATATAGCCTTGTTACCAATGTAATTATGGTACACTGAACAGTGCTACGTCAGATCCCTTAGGTTTCATGGCTGACCAGGGGAATACAAAATGAAATCTGAATGGCTGTGAACGGTGAAATGATTTTCTTTATGTGTGTTTTCCTTTTTTCGTTATTTATTTTTACAATCAGATGTAGGTGGTCAGCTTTAGCCTGCAGGACATTGTAGTCATGATGTACCATAAAGCTTCTTACGTACTCAGGACAAGGTGGACACATCAGTGGCTGTCTTTCTCCTTATATAAAGCATGATTCCCCATAGGCAGTGAAGCCCTGTTAATAGGAATGCCATTACGATAGTTTGTGTATATTTTTTTTATGTTCAGGTCACCCAAGGTTCTTCAACCAGTTGTCTTCTGGTCTGGACATCATCGGTCTGGCCGGAGAGTGGCTCACCTCCACTGCTAACACCAACATGTAAGTCATACCGTGCGCTGCTCTCTCTCGTGCATGTGCATGACACAGTAATTATCCATACAGGGGAAGCACCTCTATATGTCATGACAGGACAACTGAGATCTCCTGTTTGTAGGCCACTGGAAATAGCCCCCAGTCATTATCGTATAAAGTCATGGTGAAGGTGCTGATGGTGTTCCCCTCAGCTCACTCCGCAATTGGTCCCAGCAGCCTCTGAGGGCAGTTATATAAAGTGTTTGGTTTGTCCTGTAGAGGCTGTGTATTGACAGACGGCAGGCTGCCACTGTGCTGTACTGTATATCGGAGGCCGCACAGCCCCAGGGGTGGTTAGATTGCATATTGATCTCAGGTCACAGTTACATGGTGGTCCAGTCTGATAGAGGGCATGAACCACATCAACATCACACACTCTCAACATAGATACACACACACAAACTCTCTCTCTCACACACACACACACACGCTGTAAATAAGTGATAACTCCTGTGTTATGATCACTGGAATAGAAGGAAGAACATCACACTAATACTGCTGTACAATGTCAGAATATTGAATATGGATACGTGCACACACAGAGTTACACACACAGACAAGCACATCTTTGCTGAAAGTAAACCAGCCTAATATTTACAGCTCTGTCAATTCATTCTCAGTGGAGGGATGAATAAATCATCATCAATCATTTTAACTTGATTTCCTCATTGGAGTAAACATGAATTTCCCCCAAAATAAGAATTGATAGCCCTCTGCACTACAAAATATATTTTCATTGTTATTCACTGCCATATTTGAGGGCCAACCAGAGAAGAAAATGTACGCCCTCTCATGTAGGCTTGCGACTAACGATTTTTTCTTTATCAGTCAATCTGCCAATTATTTTTGCAACTAATTGATGAATCATCTATAAAATATCAAAAAATAGTGAAACTGCCGTCACACTTTCCCAAAATCCTAAGGTGACATCATCAAATGCCTTGTTTTGTCTGACCAACAGTAACTAAAAATACTCAATTTACTATTATATATTATAAGATGAAGAACAAAAACAACAGAAGACAATTACTGAGCTACAGACAGACGACAAGAAAACTGACAGAATTCTAACTGCATTTAAAAAGTCATTTTAAAGCACAATCAGTCACTTAAATATTTAAGTACAACAAATCTGCAAGAGTTTGCCTTGGTGACACTGGTTTAGAGACATGTTGACATCTTAGAATTTCATGGTACAAACTGGCGTATAGCTGCAGGGACAGTGGTGGGCAGAGGACTATATACGCCGCTCATATACACAAATTGAGCATTCAGTATTCTCTAACTATTGTGGCCTCTTGACTGGCTGCTAAAGAAAAGATCGATGTGAGGATAATAAACCAAAAGCTAAAGGAAAATTGAGACACTTAATTTATCCCGCTTCTCAAAACATTAGCTTAGGAAACCACCCCCTCTTAGGAAAAACTTTCCCATCTCATCTCCCGGTTGGAAGAATGCCCCAAGAGGCAGGGCCATTGAATTCACACACTCGCGCACACGTTCATAATGACACACAGACACACACACCAGCTCTGGCTGTCCCAGATACAGCAGCTACGGTTTCCAGTCCATTGACTGCAGGCTCATTGTGAGCTGGTCTTAGCAGATAGGCCAGCTGGGCCCCACACTGACACACAATGTCCTCCGGCTGCACAGAAAACCCTGTCACACTGTGGAAACTGGCTGCTGCAGCTCCCTGCGGAGTGCTCATTCTGGCTCCATTGTCCCCGTGGATACAGACTGACTCAGTGCTCCTTTGAGGGGCTGAGAGGAGAGTGTGGTTGGGGGTCAGAGGGTTAGTCACATAGACACACACACACATTCAAACGCAGCCTCACACACATTGAGTGCCCTTGATGACGATAATAAGGGCATTTAGGGGCTGTCCCTGGAGACAGGCAGGTGACTGAGGGGTAATTTTCACCCTGAAAAGACCAATGATTGGCTCTGATTGTGATAATGATCACCATTATTGTCATTACAGCGTGAAATGACTCACAGAGAGAAGGAGAATTTTAAAAAGGTGCACTGGTTTTGTCTCTTTTCTGCTGTGGTTGGGATACATTATAAGAAGAAATGAAAGAGATACATCCAGGATATGAAGTATTTTTGTCTTCCTCATATGAACCATAATTCCAATATCTCAAAGAACACTATGTTTCTGAAATTACGCCGGCGAAATGAGACATTTTGTCTTTTTATGTGATTTTATCGTTGTTGTTGCTGTTTATAGTCGAAACCCAGCAGTCACAATCTCATCTGGTGTATTGACCAGAAGCTAATGTTTCATTATCAATCAAATTCATCCCGTGGGTGAGCACTCACCAGGAACAGTTGTACAAGAAAAATGTCTTTTTCTTCTCTATATCTTCATCCTTCTGTTTTTAATTCATTTTCTATCTATCCTCCACCATGGCTTTCACTCTCTTTTCTTTTCTCTCCTATTTTCTGCCACTTCTTTTCGCCTGTTTTCGTTTCTGTACGCTTTCCTTGCTCTGCTTCCGTATCATCCCCTCCTCTTCCTTTGTTGTCGTCTGTCACAGTTTCCTTCTGTGCATTGTTTCCCCTGCAGCCCCCTCTCCTCGCAGCCTTTATCTCTCCTCCTCTCTACGCAAGCTACAAAATGCCTCAGTCCTCGTTTAGATACCTACTTGTGAAGAAAACAGAGAGGAATCGAAGAGGAGAGGAGATAATGTTATTGTTGTTTTAGATGGTGGTGGCTGATGGGAGTGGAGGAGTGTTGTGTAACTGGCCTCATTAAAAGCTGGGTAAACAGGGATCAGTCCTGAGGGTGTGTGTGGGAGGTGGTGAGATGTCCTGTCAGTTAGCAAAGAGAGCAAACGCTCAGGCCTCACTGTAAGAGTTGGCTTTCTGTGACACATTTAACCTACTTTAGCTTCTCCAGGAGTTTTGCTCTTTTGTTGTCCACGGAGCTACCACTCATTTTATCCATTGTTAGCTGTTTGTTAACGCATCTAGCATTGTTTTAAGCTGCCTTCTGTTTCTTTCAATCTTTTATTCTTTTCTTTTAATGAAAGAATGAAAGGAACAATTTTAGTGTCTTCCTCAATTTCAGAATTTTGGGGTCAACAGAGGCAGTTATCTCTTTAAAACACTCTCTCTGCCTGTCTCTCTGTCTCTCTCACACACACACATTCACATTCACGTCCTCTCAGCCATCAAATCAGCCCCATTCAGACTCACCACTGAGATTGGCAGGGTTGACAGATAGCCATCAGAGCTTTGTGTACTTTAATTAAACTACTGAGAGATTTTAGGAAGCATTTGAATATGAATGTTTGCTGCCCGACTCCTATCAGACACTTTTTAATTAGCCCAGTCAGCACAAGCTCCAGTTTATGCACTGTGGATGGAATTATAGTAAAGCTAATGAAAAACCAATGAGTGTGTGTGTGTGTGTGTGTGTGTGTGTGTGTGTGTGTGTGTGTGTGTGTGTATTTGGGCTTTCTAATCTGCAAGTGTGTGTGTGCATAAGAACCTTCTTTTGCTCCTCTTGCTCACAAAGCAGTTGTTACTGACTCAACCATTGATGTGATGTTGAGTGACGTGCTATATTCAAACATTTCGATTGACAGGTTCACCTATGAGATCGCTCCAGTGTTCGTGTTGATGGAGCAGCTGACTCTGAAGAAAATGAGGGAGATGATTGGTTGGCCCGATGGAGAGGGAGATGGACTCTTTTCACCAGGTCAGTCTATAAATAACAATATCCATATACAGTGAGTTGTTATTTGCCATAATATTATGGTTACCTGCATGCACTACAGTAGGTGTGTGAATGCTGCTGTCCAAGATGCTGATGTGTGTGTGTCCCTCCTCAACAGGGGGCGCCATCTCCAACATGTACAGCGTGATGATCGCACGCTACAAGTATTTTCCCGAGGTCAAGACCAAGGGCATGTCTGCTGCTCCTCGCCTTGTCCTCTTCACATCTGAACACGTACGTGACCGTGAACACACACACACACATACACACACACATACACACTCCATTTTAGGTATTCTAATAAAGCAGGCGCTACGCTTCATTGGCTCTAGATTAAGGCCATTGAAGAAGTCCGCTAATAATCGGTAGGCAATGGTTGGTTTAATGGATTCTTTTTGCTTTTATCACGTCTACTTTTGTCTATAAAGAATTGCACAGTTCACAACATGACAGAAAGCAATCCAAAGCTCAAGTAGCAGTTAGCTCACAAAATCTCCTGAGAATTTAGCTATTATTTCAGTGACAGATGAGTCATGTACCTAATGTGTGTGTCCCTACAGAGCCACTACTCCATAAAGAAGGCTGGAGCTGCTCTGGGCTTTGGTACTGAGAATGTGATCCTGCTGAGCACAGATGAGAGGTGAGGAATTCATCTTGGAAGTTTAAAGCCACAATTAAAGTACAGTAAAATACTGTGTGTGATCACGAAATGTCACGAAAAGAGGAGACTCATCCATGATTGTATAACTTGTATGACACGCTGTACGTGATGTTAATGTGATGCTCTACACTCTTTCAGAGGGAGAGTCATTCCTGCAGATCTGGAGGCCAAGATCATTGACGCTAAACAGAAGGTCAGTGTCACTGCTCCCTTTTCTATCTTTTAGTTTCTTTGTGTCTTTATTTGCTGTCGCTCTTTAAACACAAACGTTTCCCCTCTAACTGTCATGTTGGTTGATTCTGCAGGGTTATGTGCCATTGTTTGTGAATGCGACAGCTGGTTCCACAGTGTACGGTGCATTCGACCCCATCAATGAGATTGCTGACATCTGTGAGAAGTACAACTTGTGGCTCCATGTTGATGTGAGTAGTTGACATCGGAGCATTTCAATGGTAGTAGTAATAATACTATGTCCTTGCCTGCACACCCTTCTGTAAACATGCTGTCTCCTCAGGGAGCGTGGGGTGGCGGACTGCTGATGTCCAGGAAGCATCGCCATAAGCTCAATGGAGTTGAGAGGTAAGTACATGGGAACAGATGAATTGCTCTGTATTGTTATTTAAAGAAAATGTTCAGTGAAACTACTGCAGTACATTAAGACATATATTAAACTTTGCAGGGCCAACTCTGTCACGTGGAACCCTCACAAGATGATGGGCGTGCCTCTACAGTGCTCTGCAATCCTGGTCAGAGAGAAGGTACAGTAAACACACACACACACAATTGAAACCATATTTTGAAGGTTATATTTGTGGACTGTACGATGTACCTGGGTTATTGTTATGACAGGGCATTCTTTTTGAAAATGACCAAAATGACCACAATACACACTATACATTACATGTTCATATTAAAGCAGCCTAATGGAACTTTTCTTTTTGTGTTGGTCCCTGTGCACAAAGGCGGTAGTGTTTCACATAACGTTAGGTTACATGTTCCCTCCACTTCACTCCCCGTTGCGAGGGCACTACTTTGCCGGGAGGAGAGCGGGTGGCAGCTCCGGAGACGGACCTTCATTTAGCAGCTGAAGCAGCTCGAATTCAGCCAGAGCAAACCCCAGCGCCATTTCGTCTGATTTCACGGAAAAATACGACCCAGTGGCAGACATTAAGAATAATTATTAGAAACTAATAGAAATAGCCAATCTTCTTGCTGTTGGTCTCGTTTGCTTATGTAGGTCATATAGAGGCATCAGTTTTAAACTGAGACTGTTTCATAACCAGTTAAAAACTCCATAGAGCTGGTTTAATGTAATCTTTCATAGTACTAGCAGTCTCTGAAAGTTCTACATGGTGTTAGCATGCCAGAGTCGTGGAAAAAAGGTTAACCGTGTACGTACTTTATGTGTGTCTGCAGGGAATCCTGGCAGGCTGTAACTCCATGTGTGCCGGCTACCTGTTCCAACCAGACAAACAGTACGATGTCACCTACGACACAGGGGACAAAGCGATCCAGTGTGGCCGACACGTCGACATCTTCAAGTTCTGGCTCATGTGGAAGGCCAAGGTGAGACAGAGGGAGACAGATACACACACGTAAACCGGATACATTTTAAATTGGTCTTTAACCAACATATAAAAATGTCTTCAAGCCAATAGGAATTGCTATGGTGTTATTATAGCAGATGCTGTAGCTCTATACTGAATGTTTTTTGTTGTAATTATTGCCTGACTGACTTTTCTTCCCTGCAGGGCACCATAGGGTTTGAGCAGCACATTGACAAGTGTTTGGACCTGTCTCAGTACTTGTACAACAAGATCAAGAACAGGGAGGGCTATGAGATGGTGTTTGATGGAGTGGTGAGCTTCTCTCATTTTCTATTCTATCAATGTTATTTTCAATCACTAAGGGAAATGTATTATTATATCCTTTGACTTTAATAAACTATACTGGCACTACAGAAAGCATTTTTAGGGGGATAACCAACAAAAAACAACTGTACTTTATTTTACAAACTGTAATTAATATTGTGTTAATTCTTTATAATTTTTAACTCTTTTTTTTAACTCTTCTCTGTCTTTCTTCATTTCTTTTTGTTTGGTGTGAATGAAGAAAAGATGCTGAGCTGTGTGTAGTAACTGTGTTTATTTCTGTCTGCAGCCCCAGCACACCAATGTTTGCTTCTGGTACATCCCACCCAGCCTGAGAGGCATGCCTGACGGTGATGAGCGGCGAGAAAAACTCCACAGGGTAAGACGCCTGGCAGTGACTGTTATCTTTTACTTCATCGACCTGCGCATCACTGGTGCCCTGCGCCCAGAGAATACAAATGGAAATTAGCTTTTAGCTACATCTGGTGCAGTAAATGTATTGTGCATTGCCCCTGTTAAACAATAAAAGTAGTAATAAAAGTAAAAAGTAAATGAATCAGTTTCAGATATTTATACTTATACTATACATATATTTATACTTATATATACTTTATACTTTTATTTATACTTATCATGTCATATTCATGCTTCCTTCCTATTCACACAACCAATGACTGATGTTTTCACGAACTCTACTTATAGCAGACTTCCTTCAGGATTACGAGACTCTAATTCATCATTTTTCTGACTCCATCAGGTGGCGCCAAAGATCAAGGCCATGATGATGGAGTCAGGGACCACCATGGTAGGCTACCAGCCCCAGGGCAATAAAGTCAACTTCTTCCGTATGGTCGTCTCAAACCCTGCGGCCACCCAGTCTGACATCGACTTCCTCATCGATGAGATTGAGAGGATGGGTCACGACCTGTAGACCTCTCAGCCATCGCTGCTGCAGAGGCCAGATGGCGAACCTACAGTCTTGTATCTGTTGTATTTCCAAGGCAAAAGCCAGTGAGGTGAAACATTCACAGTGCTGCAGACAGAATAATGATAGGACATGTTTTAGGTTCTTTCTATCCAGTCTATCTTTGCCTGAAGCATTCTGACCGTTTCTCCAACCGAAGAGAAACTAGCAATGAGAGAGACTTCGAGTTTCTTACTTGCTCGTCCCACATAGCTCCTCCTCTAGACAAAATATATAAGTCCTAAGTATCTGAAGGCTCCAGGTACAACAAACATGCTCTAATGTATGTGTGTGTGCTGTGGAATCTTGTTCTCTCTGTGTGTGTGTATGTGTATGTATGTGTGTAATCTAGTTTCTCGTCCAATGAAGTTTGTCTTTTAATGTCTGTATGTGTGTGCCTGAGTGTGTGTGTGTGTGTGTCAAACACTGAGAGGGAGAAAAGCACAGATCAAAATATAACTATCATAAAATTATTCTGCTGTATCATACATTTGCTACACAAAATTGAATCATTGGTGCTTTCAGCTGTACGTTATATTTAATCTCAGTGCACCGACCTATTTGTCCTAAACCAGTGTCCAAGCCCCTGAAGCAGTGTGTGTGTGTGTAGGTGTGCATGTGGCACACTGAGTGTATCCTGTCATGTATTTTAGGCTAGCACTGTATTAAAAATAAGCTTATTATGACCTAATGTGCACACCATAGGTATCAAGTGTGTTAAGCTGAGAGGTTGTAGGTAACCTCCAGCAATTGATTTATAGTCTGCAATATTTTCCCTCGTAGAAGTTTAACATTTAAAATGTCCACAGCTCTCCCAAGTCTGTGACAACTTTAAACTTGTAAAACGCTGGCTCGTTGTCTGTTTCATGCAATCATGTGATACCCATGTGTGTTTATAGCATTGTTAAAATATTAATATTTGATTATATAAGATACAAATATTTATTGCATTTCCACTGTTTGCAGATTCAGGTATTTTATTGTAAATGTATCTTTATGTGTATTACACGGTAATACATTTATAAATGTAATCACAAGAATTTGAGTAAAGTTTATTTATAGTGATTTCGTCAGCCAAAGAAAGAGAATCGGGAACAGAGCAATCCATTGTCCTTCATATAGAACTTCTTATAGATTCTAAGTGTTTGTAAAATGTTACCTATTGACCCTCGACTGCGATGCAATTTCTATAGTGTGTTTCTTTCTGTGATTGTGAGTCTTTTTGACTGAATGTTTTGAGATGACTGACTGGCCTTCTGATGAGATTAAGAATGAAGTCTATATAATCCTCTGGCAGTCGTGCCGGTCTTTTATTTTAGAGAGAAGCACAAGGATGTGAGAATGTACTCTCCTCTAGAGACCTGGAAGAAAGGATTGTTGTATCTGTCTGAATCCTAATGCATTTACTGTAATATAATATATTAATTGTAATACATATTACCTGTATTCTCAGTGTTATGGGAGCTCAGTGGAATATCTTGTATAAAGAGTTCCTGTTTGTGTCTTTGCACAATGTTCACCTTTCTTTCTTCCATTGTAAATGGACGTGTACTATGGCAGTATTATATAAGACTTATGTTAACAAAGTATTTATGGTATCTAGGGACCATATGTGACTGGCACAATTGCATAAATCATATTTAAGGTAATCTGTGTACTGTATGTGGCCAATGACTCCTGTCTGTGACCGATCTGGTTTTTTGATTAAGCCAGCTGTAAGGGAGCGTTTCCCAGGAGGTTTCCAGTAGGCACTTTAACAGAATCATACCATCTTGAAAAAGATCTTTAATAAAGTCTATTAAAGGGAAAAGTGAGTCTGACTTATTGATGCACACACACACAAAAACGTTCTGTCTCTCACACACAACCGTTTTTCTCTGTGGCCCCACAAACTGCAGAAAAAATACAGACATTTTATTTTTGTCTATAATCCCGCTTTGCCTCTGAGCTGCCTGTATCAGTAGCTACACACACACACACACACACACACACACACACACACACACACATACATTATTGCCTCTCTGCCTAATCATCCTGGAGAAGGCTTTGTTTGGCCCCCAGCTGTGTGTCGGATTGGCTGTTCTCCAGTGTGAAACCTTCCCATCAGCTCCTTCTCTCCTTTATTCTCCCCTTTTCTCCTCTCTCATCTCTTCCCTCTCCTCTTCCCTACTCCTTTCCTCTTTTCTTTCCTTGCAAGTGCTCCTCCCTTACTTTTCTCTCTTTTTTAATTTCCCCTCCCATCTCTCCTCTCTTCTTGCCTTTCTTAACCTCTGATGTGATTCAGCCCCACTAAGCCACACTTTCAAAGAGAAACAAAGGCATTAGTTAAAGCGTTTCATAACCTTTACATTGGAGGGCATAAAAATATCAAAGAGAAGGGAGGCTGTGGAGTGAGGCTCAAGATCTACAGTACAGTGAGATCAGCAATGAGGATGTGATGTACTGCTAACGCCCCCTGGTGGTGACTCTCTGTCTACACAATCATCCATCGCAATACATAAAAACTGCTTTAAAGGAAACATACAAGGGGTTTCCAAATAAACCATATTAATAATCATGATAACACATACAGAAGAAACCACCTACTGGACTGTACATGTGCATATACAGTATGTATGACAGTGCCACCAGGTCAAATTTCATGAAATCAGGATGCTTAAGATAACACAAAAAAGACTGAACATCATTCTGGTAGAAATGGAGGTAAAGCTTTCAAAGTTTCTCACAATGGAGGGGTAGATGGAAGTGAAATGTTCATGAAAAAAATAACTTCCAACATATTTATGCTGCTGGAAATGTAAGACAAGAAGCAACATCATCTCTGGGACAGGAAGTGAAAAGGCTTTGAGGAATATGTGCTTGTAATTTTGAGTAAAACTTGTGTTGGTTTCTGTCATGGTCTCATTTGTTTACCATACCA
>NTHP01000609.1:218246-263639 GCA_003416845.1 Oplegnathus fasciatus
TATTATATTTCAAACTCAGGTTTAGTTTCACATTAAACACTGATGCACATTATTGTTTTGTTAATCTATTTTGTATAGAGGTAGGTATGTATGCACTACACATATGTAGGCGTGTGTATGCATAATATGACATGACACAAGATTATTTTTTACTTCAACAATACATATTCAGTACAGCAAAACCACCTCTATTTACACAATATTACTAGGGCTGCAACTAACGATTATTTTTAATATCGATTAATCTGTCGATCATTTTCTCGTTTAATTGATTAGTTTTTTGGTCCAGAAAATGGTGAAAAATGTTGATCGCTGTTTCCCAAAGTCCAAGGTGACGTCCTCAAATGTCTTGTTTTGTCCACAACCCAAAGATCTTCAGTTTACTGTCATAGAGGACTAAAGAAACCAGAAAATATTTGCATTTGAGAAGCTGAAATCAGAGAATTTGGACACTTTTTCTTAAAATATGACTCAAAATGATTAATTGATTATCAAAATAGTTGGTGATTAATTTAATAGTTGATAACTAATTGACTAATTGCTGCAGCTCTAAATATTACACTATACACATGAAATAGAGAGGGATATGACCTGATAGATAGCTATAACAGGAGTTAGCTTGGTTTTTAAACTATCTGATCCAGTTAGTCAGTTTATGTGTACATAAATGTGAGTATCTGAGAGAGACTTTGCAGATGAAGAGTTCTTTGTCCTGCTGCTTTTACAGCGGGAGGGGTTTTAAGGTAAAAGAAAGGGCCCAGTGTTTTGTAGTTGTCACTAAAGCCAGTTTCTTTAAAGCCCAAAATGTTACTGGTGATTTTTGCAGTTTTAATTAGCAGGTTTTTTCTAAGAGACAGTGGTGCTATTGAGCATGAAAATTGCTTCAATGTACTTGATAAAGTTTGTAAGAGAACTAAATTAGAGCAGTCTGTGTTAAATGAGGGCAGATTTCTACAAAGAATATAGACGAAGTGGAATAATGAAGGTACCAAGTGAAACTACTGCATGTGACTAAATAAAATGAGCACAGTCTGGAGGTATGTCTGTTTCTAAAGTGGCAGAGGATTAGTTTATAACTTCAATGGTAATATCAATATAAAAATAATAGTAGTTTATAATAGGTTAAGTGGGGTAAATAGGAGAACTGGAGAGTGTTCACAATAATTCTGTCAAGATTACTACATTAAATATTCAAAACGTGTCTGAAATAAATAGTGAATAAATACAACCCGTGTGTTTTGAAAGATGTTGGTTTAAACGCTTTGACTCAACTCTACACTTTGATATTAATGAGCTGTTTGACATTTGCACATTTCAAAAAGGCGTTATTTCCTGCCACGTAACGGCGCATGCGCATCACTCAGCTACTCATTTGGCGACGTGTACCCGGTGTGTAGAAGGGTTCAGGTATCTCACCTCCGCTGGGTAAAACGCTGCCATTAAAACCTAAAAAGCCTTAAAAGAGCGAAAGCATGGGAGGCGCGCAGAGTGTGGAGATACCGGGAGGAGGCTCCGAGGGCTACCACGTCCTCCGGGTGAGCTTTGAGCGTCCACAGCCTGCTGTTAGCTGTTAGCTTAGCATTGGGTCAGAGGCGGAGGATTCCCCGCTCGGTGTGTTGACGAGAGGCCGGGGATGACCGCTGGGGCCTCCGTCTGGAAAACACCAACACCGTGTCAGAGAGAAATGTTGTGTGCTTTAGAGTTGGGTCACAGTCACATATCGTTTCTCGCTATGTTTTCTGTTTCATCCCGCCTGTTAACTGGTGTAATATGCCTACCAGAAGCTAACCAGCACTGGTGGAGCTAGCTAAAGCTACGTAGCTGCAGTGAATGACAGTTGCCAAGCTGGTCTTGTTAACACAAACAAACAGTGTTTCTGCTCCCTTAGTTTGCAAAGTTTTGACTATGACGGCTCTTGTAACAAGCCAACACTGGACAGTTGATGTCAGTCGTCCTGTTGAATGATCAGTAACGTTGAGCTGTGGTAGCTGGATGCTCAAATTGACAACAGTACAGTTGTAGACCATAGGGGGGCTTGGTCCCATCCTGCACGAGCCGGGGGAAAAAAATGAAATTATAACCGGTTTGGCTGCATGCACGGTGATGGACATTTACTGCAGTGATACTTGTTTGAATCCCAAACCAAATCACATGACATGATTGTTTCCCGGCGCATTTGAAAGCCACTGAAGGCCCAGCCCTCTCTTATGTTGGTCAGCTCAGGCCCAACCTGTTCATGCTGTGCTGTGTGCAGTCCAGCAGCAGCTCAGGGTGTCTCTAATGTGTATGCAGGTTCAGGAGAACTCGCCTGGACACCGAGCAGGACTGGAGCCTTTCTTTGACTTTATTGTCTCTATCAACAACACCAGACTGGTAAGGAAAGCCAGCAGCTGTATCTAGTAGAACCAAATTCAAGTCATACGGGACTGCATGTTTCATGGTTGCCCCCTCCGCTCTTCTTCCTCCCCTTCTCTACAGAACAAGGACAACGACACCTTGAAAGACTTGTTGAAAGCCAGCGTGGAGAAACCAGTTAAGATGCTGGTTTACTCCTCGAAGACCCTGGAGCTGCGGGAGTCGACAGTCACCCCCAGCAACCTGTGGGGGGGCCAGGGCTTGCTTGGTGTCTCCATTCGTTTCTGCAGCTTTGAGGGAGCCAATGAGAATGTTTGGCATGTGCTGGTGAGTGACCCCAAAGCCTAGTCAGTCTTGTACTGTTTTATGTGGTGCAGTGGTAGTTTGTTTACTTATTCTCCCCTTCTCTCTCTTTAACAGGAAGTGGAGCCTAATTCCCCAGCAGCCCTCGCCGGCTTGCGGCCGCACACTGACTACATCATCGGAGCCGACACTGTTATGAATGAGGTACTTTTTCAGCACTTTGGGTTCTTCAAACTGTCGCTCCTGCACATTCTCCACCTGATAATGATAATGATAGTGATTGTGTGTCTCCTGCTTTTTTTCCCATCTTCTCTGCCTCTCTGTGACTTTATCTGCAGTCAGAGGACCTGTTCTCTCTGATAGAGAGCCATGAGGGGAAAGGCCTGAAGCTCTACGTGTACAACACAGACACGGATAACTGCAGAGAGGTGATCATAACACCTAACAGTGCCTGGGGAGGAGAGGGCAGGTAACACAGACTTTAACATGCTTGCACACTTGCACCCTGTTAGACTTACAGGTATAAAGTGAAGTTTTTGAGAATTGGTTTTCCAGTCTTCCAATTAGCCAGATAATCAGACTGAGTTGAGATGGTTTGTTTCGGAAGGGGTGGGAGTGTATTTTGGCACGGAAGCTGTGGCAGTGGTTGCTAACTTTTTCATGGCGATCAACTAAATATGCTGATTTAAAGCAGCTATAATCAACTTTTTGTTTAGTTTACATTCAGTTTTACAAGAAAACTCCACAGGACACCTTGTAAAAGGTGATGATATGTCAACGCTGTGTTCACAACTTGATTCTGCTGCCCCCAAGTGGCCCCAAAAAAAATCAGTTATTGCAGGTTTAAGAGTTGTTATTTTTGTAAGTCGATTTACAGCAACCTGTACAGCTAGGTCCGTTTCATTTATACTCTTTGCCATTTACGTGGACATTTTTCTGTCACTACTCTTCATGGATGTAGGATGTAGCTGTTTTTCTGCATCTGACACAGGAAGATGACATCCCCATTTTTAATCCCTCTCACAAAGCTCCGATTTCAGTGGTCTGGAACCAGGCTAATCTCAAATCTTTTGGTTTGTTGGTTGGATTTTTTTCGCCCTCTTTTCCAGCCTTGGATGTGGGATTGGCTATGGATACCTCCACAGGATTCCCACCAGGCCTTTTGAGGAAGGGAAGAAGATCAGCTTCCCTGGAAACTGTCCCAGTGAGCCCGTCAGTCCGCTGAAGGATGGATTCACTGAGGTCAGGAAACATACACACTATACATATTCCAGATTGAACTCTATGATACAACTTTACTCCAGCCCTCAGCTCATATTGGAGACATACTAAAAGCAAATAAACAACTCTTAAATATGAATGTAATTGCTAAGAAATCACCATTTGTGTCAGTGCTTGTGTGATTACATTGTGTATTCACTCTTCACTGTGTATCCCTGAGAGTTCTGGTCTCCTGTGCCACAACTTTACTCATCAGTATGCAGTTTATGTGCCTGACATTGAAAAGATTGAAGTTTTGTGTCTCGTGGCCTCAGTTTTTTTTTTTTGTAAGCGTTCTCACTCTATAAATGCAAGTCGCCTCATTATGTATGCAGCATAGCAGGCGGAGGGACAGAGAGCAGTGTTGCTCATTACAGTTAATTGCACGTTTGGATGAATGTGACCTTATCTGTCCGACAGCAGCATCTTTTTCTCTACCTCCTTCATCTTTTCTCTTTTAACTCCTTCAGGTCCAGCTTTCAGCAGTGACCCCTCCTCCTACTGCACCTATTGTCCCCTCTGGCCTTGAAGATGCACTGTCAAGCCTGTCAATCAGCACAGCCCCACCCACCATGCCCAGTGAGCTGCAGACAGGTATTTTTCAGTTTTGCTCTCTGCTTCATTCACACATTAAGCTCGTGTTATGACCTGGATATCTGTGATTTGGAATACTGCGTCACGCTCTCATAAACATTTTGTATTTGCTCTGTATTTTTTATCTAATATGTTATTTGTGTCACCCCCCCCCCNNCCCCTTCCAGGTTTGCCCACAGTCCCTCTGCTCCCCTCCTCCACCAGCCCCTCCCTCAGCCCCCTCACTCCACTGAATCCTGCCGCCACCAGCTTCAACCCCTCCACCACGCTACCAGGTGGGTGATTTCTCAGACATTGAAAACACACGTCATCGATCTGCTGAGTCAGTGAGCTTTCAACACCAAACATTTGGAAAAGCCCACAGGTGGCAGAGGCATTACAGCTCCTTCTCCACAGACTTATATGGTTGTGTACACACCCTTCTATAAAAAAGAGAAAAAGGTCTTCCTCAACTGCATTAGCCAATATGAAGTGTACACAAACTAAGACTTGTTTTCTAAAGGACAAGCCGCAACTATCAGCTAACAGTATTTATGTAAAATTTAATTCTAAACATATCCAATCTGTCAGTTCCTATCAATCAACCTTTGTTGTGATACTTTCTCTGTTTTTATTTTGGTTATTGTTCATGTTGCCAAACTGTCAGCTGTCTCTATGCCATAAATTCCCACCTCTTCTTCATTGTATCTCTTTATCTCACATAAAGGCCGTCAAACTCACGTGTGTCACTCCATAAAGGAGATAAACTTTTGCCTGTTTTGTTCAGATTTTTTGCCTAATTCTTTTTCCAGAGCCACTTCACTGCAGTAAAGAAGCATGGGTTTCATGTAAATAAAGCACTGGCAGTTTAAAAAAAATGAATGAATAATGATAGCACACCCTCGTTTGGCCCTGTGTGTGTTTGTGTGTGGTTGTAGGTCTGATGCCCCTCCCAGCTGGCTTACCTCCGCTCCCTAACTTGCCCAACCTCAACCTGCCACTCCCAGACCTCAGTGCCGTGTCACTAGCAGGCACCAGCACCTTACCACCGCCAGTAGGAACCACAGGTGAACAAACAGTCTTACTTTCTCTACCAGCTTCACACTCTATACTATGATTACTGTACACAAAGTGCTGGGCAGGACCCCTCAAGGGGGCACGAGTTAAATCTTGAGATTATTAACAGGATAGGAAAGCCTTTTAAAAAGATATTTAACCTAAACAAGGGAAAAAAGTCAGTCTTTGGTTGAACTGGTCACAATGGTAACATGCAACCAGTGACCGGGGTTCACAAGTAGACATTGCTTGGCTGTATAAAATATAAACAGGCTTTACGCAATAGCAATTTTTTTGAGTGTCATTGTAATGGAGACTGTTTTTCCATTATGCATTGTGTATTGGAAAGGTGGAACTCAACAGCTAGAAAAAATGGATGTAGAAAGTGGATGATTCCATGGTGGCAGCACAGCAAACAAGCTAACAAAAACAAATCAGTCATTGCAAAAAGATTTTCACTGGCTATTTGTGACTTTTTAGAAATTTGAAAATTACTTTATTGTCCTGCAATTGGTTATGTCTGTCTTGGATATGTCTTGCGTCATTTCCTGTTGGTACAAGACCCTTGAGTAGCTACATCAGTCGCTGATATACAAACTGGTAACACAAAAGGAGCTTTGGGAAATACTCTTGTTTGCTTTCTTGTCGAGAGCTGGATGAGGAGATTGATATCACTCTCATATCTGTCTGTCAAATACAAGGCTGCAGCCAGCAGCCGCTTAGCTTAGCTTAGCACAAAGACTGGAAACAGGGGGAAACGGCTAGCCTGGCTCTCACCAAAAGTTTCCAGCACCATTTTAAAGCTTTTATATCTAAATCTATATAACATCTTGTTTGATTAATTCGTACAAAAACCAAAGTGTAAAACAAGTTGCAGTGTTACATGTGGTTATATGCAGTGAACAGTAACTTGTTATCATCTCTGTGTGGCTGCCAGGCAACCGGCGTAGATTTCAGGAAACTACTGCTATAGTCATCTCAAGGAAAATTGAATCGAACGCAACTGGATTTTTGGTTTTGTCTGTGAAGACGTTTCACCTCTCATCCAAGAGGCTTCATCAGTTCGTGCTTGTTNAACAAGCACGAACTGATGAAGCCTCTTGGATGAGAGGTGAAACGTCTTCACAGACAAAACCAAAAATCCAGTTGCGTTCGATTCAATTTTCCTTGAGATAACTATGACCTGGATGAATGAGAATATTCACAGGCTTACTGCTATAGTCAGACTTTTTCCAGTTTTTATGCTAAGCCAAGCTAACTGGCTGTAGCCGTATATTCAACGGACAGATATGAGAGAGGTATCAATCTTTTTATCAAACTCTCAGTGAGAAAGCAAATAAGTCAATTTCCCAAAATCTCAAACTATTACTTTAAAGATATAATCTCGAAGATTTTCATTTAAATAAACGTCTGTTAAGTCACTATCTATCACTGAATGATGCACCACAATGGTGATTGAGCCTATGGCCCACTGATGAAAGCCCTTGCATTTGCAGTATTACGACCCGGGTGTTGGGAGTGACTTTCCCAGAAAAATCACAAGCGGCACAGTTAGGCTTTTAACAAGGCTTTTAACTCCACAGACTCGCTCCTCAACTCACCTGTGTGTGAAGCGGCGTGCTGTTTTTTCCCATCTCTGCTAGCGTTGTGAGTAAACGGTTATTATGGCCGAACAAACAAAGAAAAGGTCGATAACTACAGATAAGGAAAATGAAACTGAAACTTAAGTGAGGTCCAAAAACACACCTGCAATTACTGATTATTGCCATAGGTGCTGTGGAAGACAACGAAATGAAAATCTTCGAGATTACAACTTTAAGTATTGGTGTGCAGCGTGGTTGTGAGGTTCATTTTAAATATAAATCCTGACAAAAGAAAACACCAACACATCTCATTTTTTTTGTTCTTTTTCCTTCTGTCTCCACCAGTCCCACCTCTGGCACCTCTCCCACCCCTCAACCTCCCAGGTCTGGCCCCCTTACCCCCACTACCCACCATGCTGCCCTCCCAGCTGCCTCCTCTCCTCCCTCAGGGAGTGGCCCCCCTCCTGCCCATTTCCACCACCACTCCTCCAGCCTCTGTCACAGTCACAGCAGCGCCTGCCGCCGAGCCTGCCGCGGACCCCACAGTCCCCACGGTAGCCGCCTCCACGAACGCCACAGAATCACCGGCCCCCACGGAAACAACACTAACGTCGTAACCTGGGAAAGAAGATCCCGCTTGCCATCAAACCAAAACACACACCCGGTTTCTCTCTTTCTCCTGTCTGTCTTTCTCTGTGTTTTTCTATTTATTTGGCCAAGAGGGGGACAGGCAGACAGCTGCACCAGTTCAGACACAGAGGTCGGCATGCTCCAGTTGTGGGTGAGGAAGCTTGTGTGGAGCAATGAAGGATGAATGGATATGAAGAATGGAGGACGGATGTAGGTCTTGCCAACATGTCTTTATTACCAGATTGTCATGGAGCTTGCCTAAACTACTGTATGAGGAGGACGAGGTCTACTCTTCGGTTTGTAGTTCGCTTCGCACTTCTGCAGTTACAACAAGGCAAAGAACTATCTTAGGATTTTCCCCTTTCTGATCTGGCGATCCTCTTTATTTCACATACTTATTTTTTTTTATATAAACAGTGTATGTTAACGGGGCTGGATGATTAATCCAAATTACTGAATTACTGCCTACATCATCAATATCCAGTCCAGAGGTCATTTAACTGGTCATACTGGAATAAATTGGGACAGAGATAATTATTTGGGTTTACAGGAGAAAAGAAATATGCACTGCTGTATTAAAACATAAATAAACGATAAAGGTAAATATAAGTTCATCATGTTATAGTTTTTGGTTTTATTGTCCAGCCCTAATGTGTAACCTTTTATTATTACTTAATAGACCCCCTGACCAGTAGATTAATTTGATTGACATGTATTAATTTTAGTTGAAATTGCTGAGTGTCTCCACCCAATGAATGAATCTGCATTATTTTGCACCACCTTTGTGTTTTGAAATGATTAGTCTGTCCCTTTGTATGTCTCCATGTATATCCAGAACTGTACAGTACCCGTCTCTACCACACAGGGATGGTAACAGCCTGAAGGCCTTGCCGGAGGGGACAGAGGTTCACACTTACATGAGCTACTGATAGAGTGTATGCGCTTGCTGTTGGATGATGACTAGGTGGGGTGAAACATGGGTGTAGGGTTATTAAATATTCAGTAAGTCTCTTCCTGGCATGGCCGAAGCAAATTGGTAGGCAGAGTTGCAGTGATGCAGTACAGCCACAAGGTGTCACTGTAACAGAACTTTCCGACAACATCTACAGTATGCACAGTGCGAGCAATAAAGCCAAATTAATTTTAAATGATGCCTCTGTGTGTCTTTATATACAGTCTGCTGTGTTTCTTTTACAGTCTCAGTTCCCCTTTACACTAATAAAACCAAATCAAGAAGTTAAGAGTTGTAATGGGAGAGGAATGAGAGGGCAGTGCCACAGTATAGCTTGACTATGGGAAACCAAAAGGGTCATATTCACCTGCTCAAGCGTCTGTCCCTACCAGACCGGTGAAAAAGGCAGGTGCACAATCACAGGTGTTAAATTGATAAATGAAAAAAGCAGCCGTATTGTGTTTACACCTGCAAAATTCACAAGTTAAGTGGACAAAACACGTACAACAAAGGTGATGAAAAGTCAAAATATGGCAGTAAGAACCATGTGAATAAAACAGGTGAAAAATACCTGTAAAAACTTTACGGTTTCATAAACAACCGTAAAATGCAAGTGAAAAGTGGACTGAACTTGTCCACTCACACTTCCTGTGGCTCTTCAGATGGGAAAATGACATCAATGGTTTCAAGTATGACATTAATCATGGTTTGAGAGCAAATAATAGCTGTAATAATCTGAATCAAAAGCAACTGAAATTCTAGTTGTGAAATTTAGTCACTACTGAATACTTAACATAGAAATTTAAATACCACTGAATTTACAGCAAAAAACATCTATCTGAATCTGACAGGATCCTTGGTAGCCTTGATGTTCCAGATTGAATTTTTCATCTTGAATTTTGCTGTCTGAACTGAAGCAATCCAATTGGAGAAGCTTGTTTTTTAAAAATGGGACACTTTAATTTTCTATGTGAATTTGAGAACCCTTTTTGAAATTGCACCTCTTGAAAACACCGACTGGAAAGTTCAAAGGTTTTAAATTAAAACCAGATAAATCAGACATCTGGTTTTCAAAGTAAAATATTTCAATGCTTTAAATTCAACATTAAACATTCAGCAGTGGTCAGATTTCACAATTAGGTAATTTAATTGTTAATAAGATTCAAACTATTATTTGCTGCCATACAATCACAGGTGATACAGTCTTACATTGTAATAAATGCCTGCTGACTTTACTAAAGCCAAGTGAATTATAGTTAAAATAGTTTCAAGTATTAAGCTCTGTCATGCTGCTAAATATTGTGACAAACGGTGCCTGTGAAGCCACGCATGAATAATTTCCATATGCCAGAGTCTTCTCATCATTACTGCTCATTAACACATCATCACCTTCCTCCGCTCCATCTTGTTTTAAACACTTCTAGTGACGTTGTATCACCCTCCACAGGAAATATGGGTCACACTGCAGGAATTAAGACTTGTAAGGCAATCTTTATTGCATACGAATGACATGACCTAGCGTTGCACCCCCACCGCTAATGTGATCTGACATGAAGCTCACTAATGGCTGTACTTACATCCGTCTACACACGGTCGTCATTAATCATGTGGCATATGCACTTGATGCTAGCACCAATTCTACTGTTTTGTCAAGTAGAAGAGAGAGAAGGAAAAAGAACTAGACAGGAGGGGATACGTTTGTTTTATGCCTTTCTGCACCCAAGTGGAAAAAATTACAATTTTATCAAAGTGGACACAGATTTTACCTGTTTCATTGCACTTCATCACTTGCTTTCATTTGGGAGCAGCAAGCCGTGAGCAGGTTTAATCTGCCTGTCATGTTACTGAAACTACATCTGTGTTTGGGGTTCTTTTTTTTTGTTCATCTAACGGCTCGCACACAGAAAATCAATTAAGACTTCTTTTTAAAGCAGATGAGAGCGCAGAGAGAGGATGAGACACCCACACCTTGCTGTCAACTGCTCCCACTCTATCTTGCCACGGCCGTGCTTTGGCCTTTTGGCCTGCAGTCGAGAGGGTTTAAAATGTCACAACAACGTACAGGTAAGTGTTTTATTTACAGGACGACAACATTTGGATATATCCACTTGATTTCTAGCTGCAGTAAAATCATGCTGCAACACAGCCAACCTGGAGCGTGCCCACTTCTACTGGCATGAACAGGTGTGACCACTCCTCACTACACAGCATACTGGGACTTTGCTCCATATAATGTCTGTTGGACTTGTACATGAAAGTAAACAAAACAAAACAAAAAAACCCGTGTGGACATTGATGTTGGTGGCAGAGGAACGTGTTGCATCCCCCCGAACAGCACAGCGGGTGTCCGTTTGAGAAAAGGGGCTCTGGAGAGTGTTCCTCTTAACACAGTTCAAGTATGCACATATGCGAGGCGAAAACCATTCACACGTTACAAACTAAAAGCAACATTTATAGCAGCAAACTGAGAACAGCTTTCAGGAGGAAACACAAAGAAACGGAGCAAAGTGAGACACTGGGAAGCAAGGATAAGCCTCATTATTATGTATTCGCTAGTGAGTAATGTCTCCTGCACGTGAAATGTACACTAAACTTTGTGTTTTGAGTCTTTGCAGTACAGTAACAGCTGATCCAGCCCCTCAGTCCAGTCCCGACTCTCTTTAGGCAGCTCGATGAGGACATCTATGACAACATGGCGCTGTAATACTCCGCTGCTTGAAACATTTTGACTCTTATCTGAACAACAAAAATGGATTAAGACAGATTCACGGATCCACTTCCTGTAAACCCAGCAGTGGATCTGAATTGCTTTGCAAACAAAAATGTGAACGGAGGACTTGGCTACTGATGAGTCCAGAACTAGCCCACGCTGTAGTACTTCATGCCAAATGTGTGAGGCCAGATCGCCGCGATCTGGACCGGAAGTGCAAATCGACCCCAGAAATTTAATCTGGAACATTTTCTTTTTTTGTCTAGTCGAGTCCCATCATCAAGGTTACATCATCACTTTTAAGGGAGCCCCTGTGGTGTGCAGGGGGACTGCAAGGGCAAATTCAATGAGACGTTAACCTTCATTTTGTGGACTGCAGAGCTGACTTGAACAGCTTGTCCATATTTGACGTACAGATAGTCGGACCTTCTCTGCATCGCACACCTGTTCACCCTTTACTTCTGTTCCCCACTGGTCAATGCCCTCCTCAGATACGCAACAAGAGAACATTTATAACAGCGGCTTTATGTTTAAGCCATCTTGTGAGGTGTATTATGGTGTGGAGCTAAGAGAGGTGGGCTTAGGCAGGGCATCTAGGAGCCCCTACAGCTGTTGAAATGTCTCCTAAGGGGTTATTTAATAAAGTCCATAAAGAAATCCACTGAGCCTCTTTCAATTCTTGCCTCTTTCTCTTTCCATTTCCCACCTATTTTCCAGTTTTGTTCTTTCCCCGATCTCACACAGTTGAGTTCAAGGGCACAACTCTGTACAACAAATGCAAAGGGAGTATCCCTCTTCCACTTCTTCTTCTCTTTTCCATTTAATTCTGCTCTGTTGCTAATTTATCCATTTGGGAACAGCTCAGGTAAAAAAAACAAAAACCATCCACATCCATTTTCCTCCAATTCCGACAATCCTGCCTCGAGATTGGCCAGAGGGTCCTGTCAGTGATGTGAGCGAGCCAGTCAGTAGGTAGGGAGAGACGAGGCGGAGGGCTGCAGGGAGCCGGAGGAGTTTGAACGTCTCATGTGGGGGAGGAGGTAGGTGTCCGAGCACAGTTGGTGAACGTCGAACCTGTCCTCCTTGCGGTAGGCCAGACAGCGCCGGATAAATGCCTGCAGAGGAGAGGAGGACATATTATAAACTGAGCTGCAGACTGCGAGTGTGTTAGCGTGAGATTCATATTTACTGAGAGACACGATACAGGAGAGAGACTGGACCCTTTGTCTGCTTGGTGACGAAGACTGTGTTTTTTATAGCTACACATCAGAGTTGATTCAGATGTTCGCGCTTGTGTCAACATGTCATTGGATAGCCAAACTGTTTGAAAACTCTGGTAAACATTAATACTTAAATTATGGTATGTAAAATTACAACACACCCATGTCTCAACTCAGTCGTGCTTACGCCTACTAGGGTTGTGCAAAGCGATGATATTTACAGTGAGATAATTAAGATTTGCCAACATCTCTGGTTGTATTGGGCCAAATCAGGCAAATGACTCAGTCCTGCTTTATGGCATTTTTGGAATTTCTGGATCAATGTGATGAAGTCCCTTCATGTATTTAAGTTTACCATATCAGGATATATATATATACAGAGGGGTGACAAATAAAAGGAAAAACCAACATAAAGTGTCTTAGTAAGGTGTTGGACCACCATGTGCTGCCAGATCAGCTTCAGTGCTCCTTGGCAAGTCTCTGAACTCTACTGGAGGGATGAACACCATTCTTCCAAAAGATATTCCCTCATTTGGTGTTTTGATGGTGGTGGTGGAGAGAGACATCGTTTTCATACTCATCAAACCATTCAGTGACCCCTCGTGCCCTGTGGATGGGGGCATTGTCATCCTGGAAGAGACCACTCCCATCANTAGAAATGTTTCATCACAGGATAAAGGTGATCACTCAGAACAACTTTGTACTGATTTGCAGTGACCCTTCCCTCTAAGGGGACAAGTGGACCCCAAACCATTCCAGCAAAACGCCCCCCACAGCATAACACAGCCACCAGATCTGCATGTGTTATGTTTCTCCACTCATTTATTCAGGTTTTTCCTTTAATTTGTCACCCGTCTGTAGAAGATCTTATCCATATTGTCCACCCGTAACCCTCCTTCTATGACAATATCTGGTTTGAGGTAATCAGAAGATGACATTTACATGGTCATTTTTAATCCATAATTTCATCTTTATTGGATTTATTCTGGAATACTGTATTCAATATAAACACAGTCAACATGCAGGCTGAGAAATCTAGCAGTGACAGTAATCACAGAAGTGGAAGTAACTGGAGGTGTCGAGCATTTTTTAGCAGAATGTACACAGTAAAACTGGCATACGGGCCCTTGTGTGAATGTGTACTGTACATGTATGTGTGTGTTACCTTGGCCTCTGTGCTAGCCTGCGGTTTAGCAGGGAACTGGACCTCTGTAGCTTTGAGAATGGTGTTTTCCTGGAGAATATCCTGCTGTGATTGGTTGTGACCAAACGGCTGGGAAAACAAAACATATAAAATCACCACCAGCCCGACGTCTTTTACATTACATCAACTATTGCGACTGGAACCCGAAAAATGAAATCAAGAAGAAAAAATCTCTTATGTACAAATCTTTTTTTCCCCCTCAATTCAAAGCACTGCTTCTGAGCATTGACCCGAGTGGCCCAACATAGAACAATCTACTGGAGGTGTATATGGTCCGCTGAGTTCATTTGCTTTCTCCAAAGTGGAGCAGGTGGTGTTTAGTGCTGTACCTTGCGTCCATAGAGGCACTGGAAGAAGATCACTCCCACAGACCAGACATCCACCTTGTTGGAGATTTTCGGGGGCTCCTTCCCCACCACAAAACACTCTGGAGGAAGGTACCTGAAACACACACACAGAATGAATCAATGTCATACAATGTAATAAGAGTTCATACGTATTTTTGCAGAGCGGACTCCTTGACTTTTTGATTATTTCATACCATACTAGTGATAGGAACTAAAGATAATTCCTTGAAAATTATTCACTGCCCATAATAATGATATTAGCACAATATAGAAGATTCTGAAATCTGTCAAGAATACATGACACATCATGTGTTGAACCTTTCAGATCGACCATAAAGAGAGGGTAACGTGTTACTGTGTCAGTCTGAGAGGGGTATTGGTGTGTGTGTGTCTTACCAGTAGGTGCCTGCTCCCTGTGATGTGAGGTCCATCCCGTCCACGCCGTAGTTATCATCATCCATAATCTTAGACAAGCCAAAGTCTGTGATTTTGATTTCTCCACAGGCGGTACCATCCACCAATAAGATGTTACCTGCGCACCACACAGACAGTGAGACTCAGTACAGTGTGTGAGTGATTGACACAAGATCAGGTTCAAATACTGGGATGGACTGGTTCCAACTACAGCAGTATCACTAACTGCACCACGCCATAGATATGTAAAGCCCAGCAGGACCCATTTTATACCCCATGTTGAGGAGAACACTAAAAGCCCCTGCAAGGATCTTAACAAAGCAGTATAATTGTTTTCATCAGATTTCAGTTATCTACATTTAATCTCGTGTATGATTCATCCAAAAGCTTTTTCAACACGTGACCCACCAGGTTTGAGGTCGTAGTGGATGATGGGGGGTTTGATTTCGTTGAGGTAGCGCAGGGCGCTGACAATCTGCATGACAATGGAGCGTGCCTCCTTCTCTGACATCAGCTTGTTTTGCTTCAGGTAGAAGTCCAGGTCGTTGCCTTCACAGAACTCCAGAACTGTACAGAACCTGGGAGAGCAGAGGACGGAGACACATACAGGAGAACAAGATCAACTGCAGGTGAACAAATGGAAGTCAACAGTACTTCAACTTGTGCTTACTCTTATAACAAGAATGTAACAATACCGTCATTCATTCATTGATCCCTGAGTAGAAAGATCCACTGCTCGTCCAGTTTCTTTTAAGAGCTGGAAAGACTGAAGGCTAAGAGGAGAAATGTCACTTCCCCCTCCTCCACATGGAGGTCAGGGTCAGGACTTTCTGAATGAGCCTGACTTAAGTTTCCACTAATGTATGTGAGCTGCTCAGTTTCCCAAGGAAAGCTTTGCTTACACATTACAATATGAGCTGCGCGCACGCTCAACCTTTGTACTCAACACAGAAATGCGTCTGGACAAATATACAGTATCATCAGACTGGGTAAATAACATCGACTACCAGTTTCTTTAAATCTCTTTTTGGGTACGGGTGACTACACCTCACATGCTTCGTCAACACTCGATGACAGAAGTTAACCCTTTATTAATAACTTCCATTGTCAGCGCATGTTGACACTAAATCATACATTTTTCTGTGAATTGTTTTTACTATTTACTCTTTCCCAATCTGATAACACCCGTATGATGTTTGCTCTTCCTTGTAGCACCCACTGACGTAGAGCCTTGAAGCAGAATACAAACAACTTGTGCACTACTTCTTACTGGGTAGGGCCTTTACGAAGGTTTGAATCTTACTGGTGTGCACCCTGTTGTTTCAAACCCACTGTAAAAAATGCTTTTGAACCCAGTGCAGGGTGATAAACAACCTCAGGATATGTCAACCCAGCAGGGCTGCAGCTGGCAGAGGTCAGAGGTGACTCACGTGTCAGTATCCAGGGAGAAATAGTCATACAGTTTGACTATTCTGGGATGGTCCAGCTGCTTGTGTATCCGGTACTCCCTGCATGCATGCCTGAAAGGAAATAAGTGTCAACGTAGTGTGTGTGTTGCTGGAGAAATATTTTATCTTTGTGTATCTTAAGGTGTGTGTGTGTGTGTGTGTGTGTGTGTGTGTATATGAGAGACCTACTTGTGGTAGTTCTCCTTTTTCTCCTCTCTCCAGTTCTTGTTGAGCTGGTGGATTTTAACAGCTGCATAGCGCTGCTCAAACAGGTCAAAAGCCTGTGTGTGACAAGAAAACACACACATTTGTCTCAAAACATACTTTACAGAGAGAGAGGATAGGGAAAAACTAGTCCAACCACACAGATGTTACCTTATAGACTTCACTGAAGCCGCCCCTGCCCAGCAAGTGCAGCAGCAGGTACCTCTCATTCAGGGTAGGATGGTCTTTAAACCTGTGTGACGAACCACAAGATTTTTTTAAGCTCATTGCTTGTACCTGACTCTCATGTCAGCTTTTAACTTACTTTTCTTCATTGCACTTCCATATTCTTACATTTCCGTCCTTTAACTACAAAAGACATTCTCATTTACTTTAACGTTTTGTATTGGCTGTAAACGTTTTAGTCCCAGTCATAATCATTAGGTTACTTGGCAGGTTATGGTCCTGTATGTAGAACAGACTTACGCTGAGCTGTCCTCGTTGTTTATCCTCTTCAGCTCTCTGATATGGAGGTTCCTCACCCGCTCTAACCGCTCCAGCTCTGCTTGGATCTCAGCTTCCTCCTGCATAAACACACCGTATGAGATGGAGAATTTTATATTTTAAAACCCCTGTATGCAATCAAACAATCTACGCATTGTTTTAATTACATTTTCAGTGTTTCAATGCACATTTTGGCCATTTCACTGGATAAAAAATAAATTCAAAATACTTTAGTCATTCATTTATTGTATGCCTCAAGGGGCAATTCATGTCAAGCGAGTGTGCAAACAGAAGTACACATAGACAATTCATTTACACACATCAACTAGAATTACCGCCCTGTGGTTGTGTGCCTCCGCCAACCAGTCAAGTTGCAGTTTACATCCATGTCTGTCCAGATTCATGTAATATATGTGATGAAGACTTTGAAGGAATTTAATAAAAAGGTATTAAGTGTATTTTTTGGCGAAATGGAAGTTATCGCTATATTGACATGTATGATTCCAGTGAATAATTTCCAGTGAGAGAAACATGCTGTCTTAACTTGGAGACTATTTTTACAGAGGATACAGAGGACTGATAGAGAGCTTCGTCACATAGTGCAACGACAATCACCTGATGCTCAATATCAGCAAAACCAATGAGCTTGTGGTGGACTACCAGAGGAACAGACAGTTGTAATGAAATTTCCTCTGGCGTTCCTAAGATTTTGCGTTCACGGGAATGGGACAGACGGGAGGTCACAGCGACCTTTGACCACCAAAATCTAATCAGTTCATCCTTGATTCCAAGTGGATGTTTGTGCCAAATTTGAAGAAATTCCCTCAAGGCATTCCTGAGATATCGCATTCATGAGAATGGGAGGGACGTACGGACGGACAACCCGAAAACATAATGCCTCCGGCCACAGCTATCGCTGACACGGAGGCATAAAAACTGATCTACAAATACAAATATGACATACAGTATGTTAGAAAGACATACACAAGGATTACGATAAGGTAAAAAGTGCAGGTGAATTTATCAGTCTATACACAAGGTAAATGTCTCACGGTCACAATATATTCTTATCGACTGATTGACTGGTTAAATTTTGTTTTTTTGTTACCGACCTTCTTCAGATGTCCAAGGCGAAGCTTGAAGATCTCTTCCTGCTCGTGGTACTCAGCGAGGGTCAGTCTGCCAAAATATGGACAAGTCAAAATCTCCAGAAGCACACTTGATTGGGACCATTCATTTCGGACTAACAGAGTCTTGACAATTCAACTCCGAGTCATCTTACAATTAATTCTTTAAGCCTCCAACTGAAGAGGAATTGGGAAGAAAAATGTATCTAGAAGAGGCTTATGGCCATGAAGAGTTCTACAGTAAAAACAATATGAACAGGTAAGGATCATCTCTCTTTCTTTATGGTCCAGCATCCTCTAGTTTTACACCGACAGTATGCATCTTTTTCAGTGTACTCACAGCTGGGGCAAGGAGGGCTTGAGGAAGGGGTCAGAGTCGTTGCCGTTGACCACCTTAGTTTTGCGCTGCTTGGGTTCAGAGGTGGAGGCCACCGAGAGGGAGGGAGACGCAGGGTTTGGAGGCTTCCTCTTGGCCAGCAGTTTCCTCTGTCGCTCTATATCCTCCCTCTGCTGGTTGATGCCCTCCTGCTGCCTGCACAGAGAAGAGGACACAGAGGTGTAGGGAATGGGTCATACAGGGAAATGCTGTAGCAGACAATAAACAGCCATGTTTTGCTCCTGGTTGTGAAGTGAAGTACGCACACAAAATTCACTTGTGCAAAATCTTAAAGAAATATACTGAAATTAATTTAATTGGATTGAAAACTTTGCACGCTTTTGCAGCCTCTCACTTGATCAGGTTCTGGAATGCGTATCCGTCGGTCCACTGCTCCGTGTAGGACGCTCCGTGTCTGACAGTGGTGAAGTGACCGAGACGGAGACGGTCCTGCATGCTCTTCTCACGACACGACTGCTTCTCCTGGGTGCTCTGTTCACGAAACAGGCAGACATAAGAAATAATGAGTAGCGTCTCAATAGCAAAAGAAAGACAAACAAAATATTCAGGTGACAAGCCCTCATCTATAACCTCTAGCTTACATCTCCACCCACAATAAAGGTGTTGGAGGCAAGTTAGTTTTTAAAATTATAAAACCTCCAGACATATTAAAGCCCCATTTAGGAATACTTTAATATTACTGAATCAAAAGACCGTATTGTGAAAGGGTTGCTTGTACACTAAATCCCACCACCACTGTGCAGCTCAGCCCAAAATGGTGGAAACCTCGGGAAAATAGGTGATTCAAAATTCTACCAACCCAAAGACAGAATTTTTTCCTCAGGAGTTGTGGACCAAAGCAGAGCTAAAACAACAGAGATTATTGTCTAAAAAAAGTGTCGCTCTATTTCTGCTGTGTGTGTAAGTAGGCACTTGTTTGCTATCTTTGCGAGCAGTATGTTTCGAATCTTCTATATGTTGCTGACACACGAGTGTAAGAACATGATAAGGTGATAGAGTGTCTCTGTTAGGCTTGTATACAGTAAACGGTGTCTCTGTCAGTTTGTTTTTCTTTCTGTCCACAAGTGAACAAAAACAACTTAATGCACTTAAACCACTCATTTTTTTCTATAATAAATGTACAGTGAACACACAAAAGGGTGCATTCATGCAAAGACTGATACCTTCTCTATAAGCAGTTTCTTGCTCATGGTGATGCACTTATTGAGCCTCTCCTTGTATTTCTCCAGGAGTTTTTGCTGTTCATCTATCTGTCTCCGCAGGTCACAGTTAGCCTGTTAAGGGAAGACGGGAGGGACTGCTTTAAATCTGGTTGTGTAGTTAGAAACATAATACATGACATGATAACATGCAGTAACAGTTTTCCTTCCATGCACTCTCCATCAAAACTCCGGTTATGGACGCTGAACTCACCCTGAGCAGGTCATCTATTCGCCCCTCTTTTTTTTCCAGGTCCAGACTCTTGTTGCTCTCCAGAGCAGCAAGTTTCAGGCCTGTTAACTCCGTCTAAGAGAGCCAAACAGAGAGGTACCAGTCAGAGGTGTATTAATAAATGTACAATGTATACTGCAGGAATGTGGGGGCAGGGGGGGGTCGTGTCAAGTGAGTGTTTCATGTTTGGGTCATATTACCTGGACACACTTGCTAGAGGAGGCTTTGGGGTTGTGTTCCCCAAAACACAGACTCGTAGGAGAGGAGCTATTCTGCCGGATCTACAGACAGAGAGGTATTGTTACATCTTGTAATAACACACAGAGACTCACATTCACCTCATGTGCAAATAACTCATCAGACATCCTTGTGTTGAGGCTTTCTACTGTTTGTCAAATACTCACGATTGAGCCCGGGGCAGAGTGAGAGTTCTGTGGAGAGCGGCGAGCTGATGGGAGGCCTCTGACTGGACTGGAACCATTTCCACCCTGGAACTTTGCAGAGGAAAAACAAAACTTAAGAATGTGGTTCAAAATAATAAGAAACGTAACATGTTGAGTGACAGAAGTTGCTGGAATACTCACATCAAAGTAGTCGCTGATCTTGGGCCCACGTGTGGAGGTCTTCCCTGCATAGAAAAAGATTGAATGCAAGTTATCAGTAATGCATAGATGCCTACATTATACTGATTTCTTGCAGGTGTCAGTCATACCTTGACTACTCTCTGAATAGGTGTCAGCTTTCCTTTTCCTCCCTCTGGACGATTCAGAGTGCTTCTTCTCCGGCGTCTGAAATAAGAGAGAGAGGAAAAAAAGAGAGGCATAAATCCCTTGTGTTTTACCTAACAAAGCCGGTTGGAGTGGTGGTGTTCAGCAGGAAAGAGCCACAGGAAGAAAGAGTACATACTGAGTAGGCAGGGGAGCTCCCTCTTTTCAAATCAGAGTTCTAGGAAGAGAAAGAGAAGGAGAGGTGGAGGTAGTGGGAGAGACAGAAAGACGAGTGGGCAGAGCAAGGAAGAAACTGACAACATGCAACTGCGTCTAACCAGGCTTCATTGTTGGTATCTGTGTAATAAAATATGTAATATTTTAATTTCTGCTTTTGTTCTGTCTTCTCAAAATGAATAATAAACCCATGCCTGTTGCAAAAATAACCATATATGTGTGTGTAAGTGTGTGGTGTGTTTTACCTCTGATTCCTTATCGCTAGATGAGCCCAAACTGCCATAGCTGTGGTTAGAGGACTCATTGGCCAGACCCTACGCACACAGTGAGAATTGAAACAAACAAGTGAACACACACACAATATGAAAATAGTCTCTACAGGTGCATGGTGCTATCCAAGTTCAATAACCTCATGTTAACAGTGAAACAAAGCCTGGAGGCCGGCCTCTAGTCTGCCACGTCTGATAGGAATCCAGATCTTCAGTTATTAGGTGTGTCACTGGGCCCTTTGCCACCACATGCACATTTCCAGGAACCCTGCATCCTTTTTAGGAAAACAGGAACTTTTACCTGCTTTTCCACCACAGGAACCTGGGTTTGGTTTTTATTTCCTGCCGCTGAAAAGTCCCTGTTGCTGAGATAGTACTTTCTGACGGCCTGGGAACTCATGGTGGAGTTAGTCACTGGAGTTAGTCACTGACTGACGAACACAAGCCTCAAGACTGCTACAACTTGTGTACAGCATTATTTCTGCTGCAAGCAAGCACTGGTTGTCACTTGTATTGATATCAGAACTTGGGGTTGGAATTCCTTGTTATTGACAGCTACACAAAGCAGTCAATTTCTCGAGCAGTATCAAAAAAAAGTGTCGTCTTGTGAGCAAAAATTGTGACTAAAACAAAGCTGGTTACACTTTTTAATCCTTTATCGGTCAGGAAACAGGAATGTGCAGGCTCTTTAGTTCCTGAGTCAGCGGTGTTTGTGTGTGGTGTGTGACGTATCTCAAAACTAAGGCTTTTCTGATGCTGCAGTTACCTTAGCACCTCCACTGGTGCTCCCAGTGCTGCCTACTGTGTTGCCACTGACAGCTCCAGTGAACCTGGCCTCCAGCAGCTCCTGTCTCCTGGGGTCCAGGCTGTGCAGCTCCTCCATGGGGCCTGGCATGAGGGAATCAACAGAGTAAGGTGAGACGCTTACAAGCAAACAGCGGTGACAAGCGCACGGAATCAGAGCAATTGAGCCCCGGACATTTTCCTGTGACAAAATTACTAGAGAGGAATAAAAAATGAGCAGTGAGAGAAGGAACAGAGGACAGTATCTGTGGGGAGGATTAGAGAAAATTAGAGTGATTAGAGGATAAAAATAGAAAAATGGATTTGATTCAACTGGGCAGTAGGTAGCTCTTTAAAAGATGCACTTTCATGCTATGATGGAAGCTACTGTAGATGAGTGACACTGCATTTCTAACTTCAGCAGAAAGGTCATTCTACCACTGGGAAGTCAGGAGGGAGAAGAGCCGAGGCCGGGCGGAGTCTCCCTGTATGTTTACACAAAAATCTTCAACCAGCCTTTCTATTATCTCATTAGTTAGACTGTCACAATGGCCTCATTGCACAGCGCTAAACTAGTCTGTGATATTTAGGGATCTCAACACCTTGGAAGACTTGCAGATAGATCACAACACCAGCTGAGAGAGGGACACTGGAAGTTTTATCCCAAAGTCGCATCTTTCTACATGCTGCACAGTCAATGAGGAAACACATTCAATAGTTACGTGGCTAATTCAAATGCTACACGTGTGCATCGATGCTCCTTGCCCTGCTGAAACAGGACACAGCTTTTGCTTTTACAGGCCATTCAGGCTTTACAAAAGCCTAGCTCTACATTTAAATTCCCTCAGTATACAGCCAGATTTGCAGATGTCCGAGTGGTGAACCTCGCCGCTGTAAATCTGACCCACAGTGTGCATAAAAACACTCTCACACAAGCAGTAGGCTAAACATATATGCGGCCTTGTTCTGTGACAACTGGTTTCCAGGGAGAGAGAGACACACACACACACACACACACACACACACACACACACACACAGGTCCTCTGCTCCCTGCTGACTGCTGCTGCAAGTGTTTGTTTCCTTATTGGACATTTCCTGGCTGTCATCTTTACATAGCTTCTGGCACAGGGGCAAGCCCTAAAAGGCATAATGGACATCGTGAAACCCTTGAGCAGTGATACAGGGAGCACACCACCAGGCCTGTGTGAGGTTATCTAAGGACAGGGGAGAGTGATTTAGGTTAATTTATCTCTATAGCTAGAGCTTCATATTACAGCATTATTTTCTATCTCAGTACATTAGTGTTCAGAGTCTCAGGTTGAAAATTAACTCTTAAATGATATCCTCAGTACTGTAACAATAACGCAGATTGTCGTTCTTACCGTCTTATTAACATCATCGCTGTCTATATATATGTGTTTTTTTAAACATATAATGTCCTGTAACGAATATACTGAGCTGGAAGATTATAACCAATTGCTCCCACTTGTGATCCCTGTTTTGTCACATCACATCCAGCAACTCAGCAATATCGGAGTAAATAAAGTGTCAACAACATGTCGAAAACAATGGAGAACCCGATGCATCCAAACTGTCCAGAAAGGTAAAATCCAGGGCCTGTTCTCAAGTTTATAGCAGCAGCAGCAGCAGCAGCAGCAGCAGCAGGGGCATGCACTGCAATGCATTAATGGATGCATGCATAGCTACGTTGTTTAATATCCAACTAGATGCTGTTGATAGGGGGCGAATGTTACAAACTGCTACAAAACACTGTTATCGCATCAACAGCTACGAGCAGGCAGAAATCATGTAAGCTGACAGTCACACAAACAAAACAACAAGCTAGCGCTGCCTTTGTGCAAACATGATAGCTTGCTGCTACTTAGACTGGCCATCAACTGAACTGACAGCTGACGTTTGGCTTCCAATTCACGGCATCAGTGAACTTGACATCCATTTTTACTTCAACAAACGTTAGCTCGACACGGCCAAAATAATCCACTTCTCCTGCAAAGCTCACTCTTTAAGGAGAATAAGAGTCGGTCGTGCACTTGGAGAGCTAATATACCTTCCTTGCTCTTTGCGGTCGCCGTTATATGTTGTTGAGAAATCGTTGGGGACGAGGAGAGCTGCGACCAAGATGGCGTCGCCTCCAAACTTCCACCACCACTTCCACTGTTACTTTGGACACTCATGAAGCCACTTTACCGCCGAGAGGAGCCAGCGTACACACTACCGTTCGCGGAAATCCCAAACTTGCGTCCATCGTTTGACACCTGCTGTAACCAAACAGGCCGGTAAACGGGAGTGAGAGCGTTTTCGTGTTGCTAGACGTCTCGCATTTTGTGACCCGTGTGGGTCCTGCGGAGGAGCGGCTTCCTTAGACACTCGCTGAAACGGATCCAATGTAACCTTTGCATGATGACCGCACCGCGCGCCTGTCAGCATCCAGTTCGCGAGCGGAGCTCTGATTCTAGTAGGCGAGGCTATCGCGAGGCTGGCGCGCACCTAGCAGCGCGATGGGGGATGGCATGACACCGAAACAGACACTGATCTGGGATCATTTTACCCTCCTCCAAACTAGCCTTAGGTTGACTGGAAGGCACAACTCAGCGTCGACCTGAGAACAGCCTCTTGTTTTGGTGAAAACAACAAACACCCCGAAAAAATGGCCGAAAGTTCTTGTCTGCTTGAGGAGAACGACAGAAAACAGAAACACACATACGCACACATGCACGAGGGAGCACGCACGCGCGCGCGCACACACCACACATACATATATCCATATACATTTGTATGTATTTATGTATAAATGTATATATATTATATATTATGTACAGTATGCATATATACATATATGTGTGTGTGTATGTATGTATGTATATATGTGTGTATATATATATATATATATATGTGTGTGTGTGTGTGTGTGTGTGTGTGTGACAGTATGTGTTGTGTGTGTGTGACAGAGAACGTGTGTGTGTGCCTGTGAGTATATAGTAGGGCTGTGGTCTTGATATGCTGTTTTTCAGTCTTGAAATACAAGTTGCGGGGGTGGGGGGGTTGCAGGTGGGAGGATAGTGATGTGGTCTGGGCTATAAGGTCTTTTTGTTCCAAATTTGGTGCAGTGCATCAAAATGCCTTTGCCTTCTTGTAGGGCAGCATACACAACACACACACACACACACACACACGCACACACACACACACACACACACAGACAGACTCTTTAATCATCTGTTTGGCCTATATCTTATTCTTACATTCCTTTCTAATTTATTTCAGATGTAATACATTTATTTTGCATGAGAATAAATTTACTGTAATCCAGACTGTGAGATGAGAGACAATAAATGTGTGTCTTTCCTGATACAGAAAAGATGTTTAACCTCTAATATTTGAAAAGTAAATTGTAATGACACTTCATTGGTTCAGATACGTATTCAGAGTAATAGTAAGTACAGTGTGAACGGGTCGTTTGTCTGTCAAAGCCCGGCTCCCCTTGCAGTCAGATTGCATCAGGAAACAGACTGAGGCACAAACGATCATACTGCACCTCATATGCACCTGCCCATGGTAACCTGATTTTTTTGGTCACATGGTTTCCATGGTAACAGAGCAATAGTCTTGACAGGCAATGAGGAGGGTTGTATAAGCAGTCTACTACGTTCCACTTCTACACACTACACCACACACACATACACAAACACACACACACAGAGTTTGTGATGTCATTTCAGGTATGAAATTGGAGCTGTGTTATGAGGAAAAGGGTGACTGATATTCGAGCAGCAGTCGGGACATTCCAGGAGCATCAAATGTCTGATGGAAAACTGGGAGTGTTGGCTGACATTTTGAAAACTGTCTCCAGCTTGTGTATAAGACATACAACTGTGGCCTACAACAACAATGCCCCTTCAAATAATAATAAGAGTTTGAAAATACAAAGAAAGTAAAGAGGTGAAGGCGTAGTCAAACGTACACATGGTAGGATATTTCATAACTGTCTGAACACAGCTTTTTGTAATAATAAATATTAAATCAGAACATAACAACTCAAGTGTCAGAGATGAAATACAAAAACTGAGACAATGTTTTCTGTTAAAATTATTTTAAGGAAATAATCTCAGCAGTTATGGATTGTAAAGAAAAAGAGATGCTTCTCTCAACATTTATGCACGCTATACAGTTTTATAATACCCCTTTTTTCCTCTAATATGATTGTGATGGATATGTATGAATGAGGTAATTACATTTTGGTGAATTTAGATGATAATCAAATAACAATTGATGAAAATTTGATTTAAAGTAAAGTATATATATATGTGTGTACCAAAGTAGTATGATAAAGCAGGAAGATATGTAGCAGTAACAGTTTGAAAAAATATGGAAAATATGGACCTATATAGGGTAAAATAGTAAATAATTAGGATGTTGGCAGGAGAAGATTTTCAACTTCTTGAACAGTGTAAATTCAGGTACAAGCTAGAGTACACAGGATGCTCCAGTTAGTCATCCACATATCTTTTCATTTGTTCATCTTGATTTGAAGGCAGAAGTGTCTGATTCACACAAACTAACTGTGATGGAATTCAAGGAACTCATTGATGATCTAATGGCAGTGGCAACCTTTTCACAAAGATGAATTACTACAAACATTTATGTTTTGATAATAATCTTAATATATTATGTGGACATAAAGAGAGCAATCTACAGCTCAACTTTTAGCCTAATCGGCCTCAGCTAATACAGCTCTTCAGTGACATTTACAACTGCACCTCTTTGTCACCGACATCATTTCATTTCACCATTTCTTCTAAAGAGCAAAACATAACTAAACAAAAAATTATATTGACCATATTTCATAGAAAAAACAGTTAAAACGACTTCTTTCACTGAAGGTCTAAGACACATCAGCCATAGTATATCTGCTACACTGTAACTCTCACAGTGTGCATCAGGAAACAGCGCTCTGTGCTCAAAGAATGATATGTAACTATTATTTTGCACTATTTTCACACCCCCTGTCAGCTCAGCCTTAATAGGCCTCCTTCACACAGTCTGACCTGTCATAGCAAGCAAAGCACAGGTGTGACTAATCACATTAATTAATCTCCATTCCATTTAGTCCTCTCAGTAAGCCATGCAAGCATGTACAGAGCACATGGCCCTGAAAGTGGCACAGCTAAATGCAATGCAGCCATAATTAATGCTATTAATTACACCTGTGTGTTTCCTGTTATAACATGTCAAATGTCCACTGTGAAAATGATTTGCTCTCCACCTGACTCAGTTGTTTGTTTGCTGTTTGCCGCTCCATTTTTCTGAACAGTTTACTTGTGAGGAAAACACTAGACGTTAACATTCAGTTTGGCACAACCCATGCTGCTGCGACTGTAAGAAAATCCTCTTTCAATGACAAACTCTGTCACAGTGCACACCATATCCCATTCTACTCACCTAACATCCATGGCCCAAAAACACAGATTAGAGCAACAACCTCTGTTAAGAGTTCTTTATGTCACTAATTGTCATCAGAACTTGGTTGTGCTCACTGTATTTTAGTAAAAAATATACATACATATGTAAATTATTTTGAAATTTCCTTTGAGGACCATAAGATAACACAATGGGCATTAATCATAGATATTACAAGTATTAGGTATGAATAGCACTTTATCTTTTAGGAATGTGGGCTAACTTTCACAGTGAAAAAAACCCTCCTCAGTTACCTACAATAATAAAATCACAAATGTCTATGAACATTTTGTTGTATAGTTGTAGTTGTGGAGCTGGACGGACATTTTTCCCGCAAATGCTGACTGAATATGTCTTCATACAGGATTTCACTTTCAGATAAAATCCCGTATTTTATCAGTTTGAGTGTTTTTTCAACACAGATTTGGCATCTTTTAGGCCACATGGCTTATCATAATTGTCCAGTTTGTTCGGACGGCATGTGTATAGTGTGCAGAATACTGCAAGTCCATTAAACAAAGTATGTAAAGTGTAATGGTCTAATGGTAACATGCATTTCATTTCATAAATGGGGGCCTCATTGTAGTGTATTGTAAAAAAAAAAAGGAAAATATTCCAGTATAAAGGGGACTACTGGGGACTAATGGTGCAAAGTACACTTTATTTAACTTTAAAAAAATGTATATTTGAACATTGCAAAAAGTGTGTTTGAATTTTCATTTTGAGAGTGATGAAATGTGTAATAAAAAACAGTATTAGTGAAATCAGGTAATTCCGTAAAATAAAACATCAAAACTTCAAATTAAGGCAAAAAACAAATCCACTGTAGCTAAATGACAAAATAGTTATTGATAATAGTTACTGATAAACTGTTAAATATCTTGGACATGTTAAAATTTAATTTCATGTGAATTTCAATACATGTTCTAGACACCCAACAGCTCTCACAATGGCACATGTTAGGAATTGCAATCAAGACAATAAAAACATCTGGTTCCTTGGTCGAAAGGCCACCTTCTGCCTCTCGTACATGCTGACGTATGATCTAAGAAGGTCCTCCATTGTGTCGGCCTGAAAAAGGAGGAAATGGATGTCTGTCAGAAATTGTGTCATTTCAAAATCACTTCTCCCAAATGGGCTCATTGATACGATTTATAGAATAACGTGTATTGGCTTCTTCGGCGAGAAAAATTTGGACATTATACATTTAAATTTACAAGACAGCCACTCACCTGTGAGGTTTCACAGACGAAGTTGATGCCCCTCAGCGGGGTGCCGATGGTCATCTGGAAGTAGCTGCCTTTGCTGTGGTAGTCCGTGATGCGGCTGAACGGGTGCATGACCAGCAGCTCCTAAAAGGTTCACAGTATGATTAATTAAGCTACATTGAGGTGTAATGTTTTTTTTTTTTATTAATAAAGACAAACCCCAATAGGAGAGCATAAAAATATCATAACTGAGATACAATGTGACAGACTAGACTTGAACAGTGAAATCAAATACCTAACTACCACACAGCATGACATATTAACATACATAATTTAAGGCTTATTATTGTGCATACCTTTGTCTTTGGGTCTATTAAAGTGACACCTTGCTTGCTGACGGCAATCAGGACTGTATGCGGGTAGCTAGATTCACACGTTTGCTGCAAAGTCAAATGCAAATGAAATCATAATATGATCAAAACAGTATCCTCAAATTGCTGTCTGGCAACTTTGCTGTCGCTCCATCCTGATGACTCACTTTAACTTCAAAGAACGCACAGCCGAAGGTGGGCCAACTTGAAATGGCTCTCAGGAAGGCGATTTTGGCCTCCTGCACTGTCATGCCGCTCTGCTTGTTGTAGGAGGAGATGATGTGCTGCAAATAGAACACAAAGCAAAGAGAAAAATACTCAGTGGACATGTAAAAGCTGGTTCTCTTCCCTTTCCATTTTCTTAGGTGAGAAATGAACATGTCACCAGTTTCCGCCCTGCTTCTGTACATCTCTTCCTTTACCTTCTTCCATTCTTCAGGGGACATGATTTTTATCTGGTCAGCAGGAACCAGCTGCCTCAGCATTCTGGGGATCATGACGAACTGCGACCTGTCCGAATCTACCTCGGCCCTGAAGAGCAGCCCACCCAACTTGGTCATGTCCTCTTTGGTGCAATTGTGGTGGCCCTGTAGGTACCTAGGCAGCTCCTATATGGAGGCACAACAGAGGTCATGTATCATGGCAATTCTGAGTGCTGGAAAAGATTAAAAGCCGGCAGAATAAAGAGTGCGTTAGGTTGAATACCTGTGGGAAATGGAAAGTGAGGTCCGCAACCAGGTCCTTCCCCGGGCTCACATTGAACCACAGCTTCCTCTTACAGATCACGTGGTAGGGCATGTTGGCATGGTTGGCTGGGAAGAAACATTTGGATTATAAATAAGGAGAAGCACTGACACATAAAAACTGAATGATGATGAAACACTATGACCTATACCTTCTTTCACTCTTTTTCCTTTCTTGGGAGAGTCTGAAGTCTGCCTTAAACTGTCAAAGAAATAATTCTGCTCATCCAGGCTCGTGACCTAAGAATCAAAAACAGAATATCATCAATATGTTAAACGGAGTAGAAGCATGGCCTATCACTATATCTAATTACATCTTCATCTTTTCTTTCACACTGCAATGTGATCAATGGCTAAAAAAACATGAATCAACAAACAAACCTTGTTTGATGTCTTCAGGTACAGGCCATATCCGTCAGCTGAGCTCAGTTTGAGCAGAGAGGCGACACTGCAGCACATGTCTTTGATTGTGGTTGTCGATGTCACCTCAAGTATCTGCACAACAGTAAGAACAGTATAGAAACCGCACTGTGTAATGATGTGTCACTTAATCTGAAAGTCATTTTGGAACCTCATGTTAAAAATATATGAAGGGGGAAAGTTTGTTTGCTTATGTGTTTCCTTATATATGAAAGATGGATACCAATAATAAGAATAGCTGGCTAAAAACTGACAGAAACAGAGCGTTGTGTCTTACATCACTGGTGTCATTTGGAAAGTGGATTTTATGGAAGATCTGGGTGCTGTTCTGTTGGATGGCGTCCACTTCTACTGGATGGGGAGGAAGCTTCCTGGGCTCCTTACTGAGGGTACAAAGCACTCAGATAAATGTATTGTGTATACACACAAATATACATAGACAGTATATTGAAAATGAAATGTGGCATTCTGTTTTACAGAAAAAGTGAAAATCAGTGAACATGCTTGTGCAAAACTGTGATTTTCTCATATCCACTGATTATTTCCATTATTTATTATGACTAATGCAGTAATGAACTGATGGGAATAAACAGATGAGGAAGACAAAACATTTCTTTTAACACACGAGGTCAGACATTTCCATCTGCACGCTCCCTTTACAACATCCACTGTCTCCTCTTTTCTTTCCATGGAAGCTAATGATTGCCATAACGATTTGAATCTTAGCAGCAAATGAATACCACGTTTTGAAATTGAATCACTAATGAATACTTAATGCTGAAATTGAAATCCCACTGAATTCACTAAAATATTTAACTTTGAAAACCATCTATCTGAATTTATGCCGTCTGAATTCCCCACTTTGAAATTTTAAATAGTCAATTTCAAGTTGTGCAGTTTCAAAAACTTTATTTCAGGTATACATATTTTTTAAGGTTCACATATTTAGATAGAAAATTCAAGAACCCAATACTGAATTTAACTCAGTTTTTTAGATCAGAATTGAACTTATTTGAGCAATTTGATAGATTTTGAATATTGGGTCCTTGAATCTTCAATCTATAATTTGTGAACCCAATATATATTTTAAAAAGATGACCCTGAAAGATGCTACCGAGTTGCATTATGGTAGTTATAGGATCCAACATTTTTGAAGCTTGACCCATATCTCTGCATCTGCTCTATCAATTTTCTTTTTTAACCTGTCACCTGTGAGTCCACCAACTTTAAGATACAACTTCATGTGCAATACTAAATTGTTGGTGTACCACTTTAAAATAATATTAAGACTAAAAATATACATTTTGTTACAATTTACTGTCAGTCCAACAGGATCTTTATTACCTAAATATGGCCAACCTTTCAAGTTTTAAATAGTCTTGATTTTTCATTCATACATTCTGCATTCTTGATCTAACGACCAGTAACCAACCTTTTGTGCAGGACATTGCTGTCATCCCGGTACATGTGATCTATTATTCCTCATTTCTGTTTATAACTCCAGACTGACCTGAGCATCCCGTGCAGCCTCTGCAGGCAGCCAGCAGACAGCTGATCTCGGGGCCGCGACTCCAGGAAGCGCTGAGTGTGTCCCATCAAATTGTGACTAGGCGGGAACAAGCCTGAGCACAGCCACATCAGCTGCCACCCACGCTCCATACTCAACCTGAGAGTGAGGAAGAGCAAGAGAAAGGGGGAAAATCATAGAGGATTGGATATGTTGCCTCTTGATTTAATGTGAATTCTTTAAGATACAGAAGTACAGACACACTGAAGGAGCACCTGTTGTTGTTGCTGGTCATCTGCCTCATAATCTGGCAGTAGATCTCGTCCTGCAGAGCTCTATGCTGGGTGGCTGAACCAAAGATCTGGTCAGTCAGCTCTATAGGACTGCGAGCATGTTTGATGGGGTAGTCGCCCATGTACTTCATGATAGGTAGCAGCCAAGGTTAAGGACTCACACGGACACAAAGAAAAACAGCAGAATACAGTTTGGAATATCCCCTGAACCAGTGGTTCTAAGTATCTCAACAGTCTCTAATGTTACAGCTGTTATTAAAACAGGGATGTGAGTGCAACGGCGTCCAAAATTGCGCTCATCATACTGTAGTTTCAAGGATATCAGTGAAGGCGTTGCAGGCCAGGTTGCTGAGGTCAGAGTTGCCGGCCAGGCTCTTCATCAGTGGCTGCTTGAGAGGTTCTCTGGTACAAGCCCACATCTTCTCCCTGCTGACCCCTTTGGACGCACCGTGTCGACCGACATCTTTACCTGCAGGCCTGTGACGGGGAGGAAACTCAGTGTGAGCACATCAGTAAAATAGTCCCGCTTGCTTCTTGTGTGTTTTTTGCTCTTTGCAGTATTTAAAACAACCTGGCATTTATATAAGAACCAACCAACCGAATCCAGAGTCACACTTATTGCTAGATGAATATTCAATATTTGAAAAGTGCCAAACCATAAAGCGACTCAGATGATATTATTACCTGAAGTTCTCGAGTGCGAACTGTTTTAAAGAGACAGGAGCCACTGTTTCGTCTCTCTGTGTGGGGGTTGGTGTTACTGAAAGTCTCCTCTGGCCTGGACTGAGTAGTTCCTGATGGGTCAGAAGCAGTTCATTAGTTACACCACAAGGGGGGCTCATGTGAAGCATCATACTCATGGATCCACTGCTGCATCCAAAGACCTGAAAACTCACTATGCAATATGTTCATGTCTGTACATACGTGCAGCCCTCTGTGGACTTAGAGTACCAAACCTATTTCTAAAATCTATTATATATACGTATATATACCTGCACTGTATATGTATATACTGATTTACAGTATATACAGAAAATTCTTCTCCTATTTGAATAGTGTTTATGATCATTCTGCTGAAATACATTCATTTTGCAGCTGTTATTATACAACAGACAATTTGACACATTTCATCTTCCTCCTCTGTGACCCTCTTGGGCAAATAATTAAAAACTCTACCAGCATTTCTTCAGTGGGTCTGCTCAGAGTCGGCAGAAACTGCACTGTATCCTTATAGACCGCTCCGCTGCTACTGGTCCGCTGGTTGATTGCACTGATCCAGTTCCTATCAGGAGAAGGTTCTTCTTCTTTCTCTACCAGCAGCAGGTCCCCTCGTTTACAAACCAGGAACATGGGGTCATCTGTAGAAGGAGGGGGAGAGACACAGAGGCATGTGTGTTAACATGTGAGAAGTTATTTTCTTGTGTGCATAGACTTCATATGTGCTGGTGTGTTTGAGCCTACTATCCTACACTGTACATGCTGTGGACTCTTACCTGGTTTACTGGCATTCTGCTGAGCCAGTGCGTACACTGAGCGCTGTCTCAGCCCATCCAGGTTTTTCTCTATAAGTGCTGCCATTTCCGCGGCTTCCCCAGACTTCAGAACAAACTCTCCTCTGACTGTGGCCAAACTCACTGACTGAGCACTGAAATGGCTGTCACTAGATGGGTTAAAAAATTCAAAATTATATAATATATTATATTATATTCTATATATATTGAATTATATTCGCAGAACAAAAAAGTTTTTTAAAAGTTGTCCATACCTCATCATGTGTACATCCTTTAGCTCTAGGTAAGAAATCTCAAGGAGTGTCTTGTCTCTTCCGTCCATGAAGAGGATGCTATTCCAGTTGACAGCCACAACAAACCTGCTTTTGGGCAAAGGAGGTCCTGTGGACAGATATGGGAATGCAAACGTTTCAGGAGCAGGGTTACAAGTGGTCTACCAGTTCTCAGATTGCAACTAGTAATTGAAGTTCAGCAGGGATGCTCAGCAATATGGAGGAATGAGTGTGTGGCACCACATACATATTTCACATATTATTCACATATAGAAATCTTTTGCATGTTAAATACAGCATGTAAAATAAACTGTATGTTGACTGACCTGACATCATTGTAACTTCATAAAACCTGGAGAAGTAAAGGGGCCATTTATGTTGGGCGCTGTGGACCAGTTCTCCTTTTACGCTTTCTGGTTTCTGCTTCCCGTTGACATAAGGACCCTGTATGATCAGGATGTAAGAGTTATCCTGAGGTGACTCACCTTTATTGTGCCCATGTGATGTAGAAATAAAACTTACAATACATAAAACTGAAAAAAAAACATACAGAACACTGCACATGGCACACACAAGTCCAGTTAGTTTCAGGCTCCAGTGCAGCCTTTTGTCCTTTAGTTCGACTGTAATCACTATACCTGTAAGTGTGCTGTGCTGATGAGTTGGATCCACTTTGTCATAGATTTGTTCTCAATAAGTGGCGTGGTGATGCACTCCTTAACCACCGTCTGGACGTTGTCTTTGTCGTATGCCGAGCCAAACTGGATGTAATAGTGTTGTGCTGCCAGCTGGACATATTCATCCTCCTGAGAGATGCAATATACTTTTATTGGATATAGTTTACACAGATTGGTTTATTGTCTTTTGTTGCTTGATTTGGATTGGACTTTCATTTCATCCAACATGCTGCAGTAGGAGAGGTGTTGAGCAAGTCACAGTGGATCCCAGATTCTAAGTAGCACTGATATTCATCGTTGCTGTCTAATAAGCTACATGTTAACACTGGGAACGGGGTGAATGTAACAAATAATAAAAGTTTTAACAAGTCCAGAGCAAGGCTCAGACCCTTTTCACTTTGTTTTTTGCAAAGCAAATGAACAGCATTTTCTATGCTTGCTTTTTTCTTTAAAGCTGCATGAACTGATTTTTTGGTCACTTGGCAGAAACAAGCTGTAAACACACCACCATGTTAGCAAACAGTTGCTTATTTATACATCTAATAGTTACAGAGCATTCATTCGGAGTCGCAGGACACCTGACAAATGTACGTCTAATATTCACTCTGCTTTTAGCTCTGCTTTTCTCTCTCACCAACTCCTGAGGGAAGTATGTGGCTCTTTAGCTGCTAAATGCTCCATTTTGTTCACCAGCTAGTTGCTAACTTTGTCTGTCTGCTGTTTGGTGTTGGGAAGGTAGCACACAGTAGGTTGTTAGAGTTTTTTCCCTGAAAAAACTGCCTGCTACTGCTGGAAACGACGCTGATTAGAGCAGTCAGTGAATGTGAACCAAAACATTAAAGTTGTGGGACATAAAACCAAAACAATGAGCTGAAAGATGCTAAAATGCTCTGTAGAGCTGAGGGGAACTGCAGAGTTGGGTGATAATTCTTTCTACCAGCAACTGCTTTCACATTACACATAGTCATTTGATCCATTGTTAATATGGAAAAATATTGGTTATAGCAGCTTTAAGTTTGAAAATGCTAGCAAAACTCATTACTCATGAACCGCTGGTTAGATAAGCAGACAGTTTTGCTGGCTTTAACCAACCTGGTCAAGCAGAGACAAGACCATATCTAGTGGGATGCTGACCTCAAGATCATTGTTTGTTCCTAGTGTGACATCATACCAAAGGGGCATATGTTAAAGCACTGCGACTTTGCCAAAAAGTTGGTAAAACAGTAAGAAGGAACAGTTTTGTACTTTTGCCATATTTAAATAACATCTATGACAGACAAAATCCACCCAGTGATGAGACAAATGTTGGGTTCTGAGATATTTGTCTTATAGGAATGAAGTTATGATGAGTAAACAGAGTCTTTTCACTCCTGAGCCTCACCTTCTCACTGCTGTACTCTCCAGACTTGATTCCCTTGATGACCTGTCTGTAGATTAGATCCGTGCTGATCGGGTCTTCTGAGCAGTCATGCCAGGGTGTGAACAGTTCCTTGCGGATGAAAAGCCTCCAGGGGGTGTCCTTCTCCTCCTTGCCCTGCCTCCTCATCTCCTGCTCGCACTGAGACACTGCATCCAACACATGCTTCCCACAGCTGCCCAGAGACCACATCTGGAGACGGAAGACCAACAAGGTTTGAATGAGTGTGGTTGTCTACAATCTTTGGTACTGGAATGTAACACTGATTAAACAACATTCAGAAACTGGATTCACAGTATAAGGGACCACCAAAGTATGTGCGCATTTATATGCGAATACAGGGAGGGAAGGTCTGAACAGATATGATGAGCCAAGAGACAAAGAAGTAAAGCTCACCTTCTCATAGAGACTGATGTACAGGGAGAATCCGTACGTGTCTCGAAGATCAATCTTGTCAGCCACAGCTTGACAGACTTCGGCAGAGGTGGAGGCTGAGTCCAGGTGTAGACTGACAGAACGTCCATCCGTTAGAGTCACAGTCACATCTATGGGCTCCTTTGACTGGGCAGCCTGTCAGTAGGGAGAAGGAAGATGAGACTGGCTTGAAGTCAAGAAAAAAATCCAACAATCTGGAATTTCGTAGCCGATGGATGTGAGGTGTACTGCTCATTTGTCACAACAGTTGCAAAACAGACTTGACTAAATCTGGCCAAGAAGCTGCACACAAAACAGTCCCCATAACAACGAGACAAAAACGTGATTCAGTATTTCTACCTGCAGCTCTCTCCAACAGGGCAACTCTTTTCTTTCTCCATTGGATATTATACGACGCAGGCGCGCAGTGCAATATACTCCGTAACCACTCGGCCCTCTGCGGACAAAACTCTCCAAATACTGTGGAACAGAGTAGAAGAGAACAATGATAACAATGTCAACAAACAAACAAATAAAACTAATGAGGACTACATTGTGAGTTTCTGAACATGTATTATAAGAAGTGGTAACTGACTTGATTGATTGAAAATGCTGACATAACCCAAGCTGTAAAAGCCAATTAAGAGTGGCAATGGTCTGTATATTCCTGGTAGTAATGACTTAATCTTTGAAACCTGATTAAACGCAACATTTTACCATCATACCATAGATTTGGTACCTTGAACTGTTTGAAATTTACTGAAATTCAAGAAACCACGAACAGAGAAACTCACAGCAGTGTTTCTGCAGCCGACTATTGAACATTTCTTTAGTCTGTTTTGTATTTGGATATTGTAAAGTCATAGATTATACAGTTTAACATCTCAAAAAGGCAAAGTACAAGATTCCCTCAATTTAATTCCATCTATTTTTCAATTAAAAGACACACAAAGAAATAAAACTACTAAAAACAAAGTAAACAATTTGACCAGATCCAGAAAATGTGACTGTTGCATTAAACATACATAAATTTCAGGTTGCAGAAGACGATAAGGATACACAGTGAGAAATTACCATATTTAACTTGAGTTTTTTTTTTTTCAGTTTTTATTCAGTAATTGGAGGTTGTTTGTAATTGTAATTCTTTATCTGCATTTTGCCATGTTTATCCAGTGTTTCTGATCTTATCTACTTTAATCATATCAACAGAGCAGGCGGGCGTGAACTACTAGGAGAAGTAACAGTGTTTATTATCCTTCAACAATTACTTGTGATAAAAGCAGAAGCAATCCTTGACAGTGACAGACTGACAATTAAAAAAGTTGCCAGAGGAGAAGTACCCTTTAAAAAAAAGAGGGCAATTTCTTTAAAATGACACCAATTAACAGGGGAAAAAAGTGTTTTGATTACAAGCTGCTGCATCTCTGAATGACTTGCTGCAGACTGACCTTTATGAAGAGGTCTGTTGGGGGGAAGATCCCAAGACAGATGGAAAGAAGGTTCCAGCCTTGCATACAGCTCCTCCTGTTCTTATTGTTCACCAGCTGCTTACAGATCTGGCAGTAAATCTCATCCCTGCACAGGAAGAGAAACATGAAAGAGTACACAAGGTGGTTAAAATGTTAAATAAAACAGACAGACACTGAGATAATACAATTCTGATGTTATAAGGCTGCACAATGTATCTCCATTGTATACAGACATTATATTTGTGTATGTATCTATGTTTGTTTTTCTCTTATCATGTGAACAATTATCCTATTTCACCGTATGTCTCGTCTCGATAGAGCGTATCCAATGATGATGTGGAGTTTTTCCTGGGGTGAAAGAGGCCGATCCAACGTAGGACCCTCTCCGACCAAAATGTTCTCGTCCTCTGTCATGTTTTCTGGCTGGTAAAGACGACAACGAAAAGAACAATTTAGCATACGACACAGATAATGTCAACACAGGGATAATGATTAAATGATGAACATTAGTGCTGACCTCCTCAAGAATAGCAGAAGCTTTTCTGTTTCCGCCTCCAAACTTTTTCTTGTTCTTCCTCAGTATTTTCTATTCAGAAAAGACATGATAATTAAGTCAAGTCAAGCCAAGTCAATTTTATTTATAAAGCGCCAAATCACAACAAAAGTTATCTCATGACACCTAACATATAGAGCAGGTCTAGACCATACTCTTTATTATATAGACTGTACTCTTTAGAGGTAAGACTGATGACTGACGTTTGACATTCAAGATGATCTTCTATAATATACAGCAGCAGAAAAGAAGTCGTTTGTTATACAGCTGAGTCAATATATTTGGTTTGCCACTACAGAACTGGTTGTCCACAGGTAGCTCTTAACAATTGATTATAATGCTAATTATAATGATTATAATGTTACTCTGAGTGCTTTCTACCTACGTATGCATAAACATGTTTAATTTCTGTGAAGAGGTGTGAGTGTCCCATGGTTCAGATGTTGTTCCAGGCTTTTCCGGTTTGTTTCAATTGAAACTTTGTACTTTTTTAGTGAAACTTAAAGACATTGCACTGCCACAAAAGATTAACTTCAAAACCCATGTCATTTAAATGTTCACTAAACTCTCATCATTTATCATAGCACCTACTTCTAATCACCATTAATACTCTACATGTAATAATGTGACTATGTTACCTGGTCCAGTCCCACCAGGTGGCTCAGTCTCCTGCCCTGCCTTTGAGGCAGATGACGCAAGATGGGGCTGGATGCCTGAGACATCTCGTCCTGAGATTTTGGTTCTGGCATGTCCCCCATGAAACGCAGTATAATCCAAAAAACAGTCAGACACGCCTGGAGGAAAATGAGAGGAGAAACTGGGAGTGAGCTTTGGCAAAAGATGGAAACGGAGAGAAAGCTGCCTGTCGTTCCTCTCTGCCCTCTCACCAGTGCATCGCCCTCGTCATCGTGGGGCAGAAGAGGCAGCCTGATTCTCTGGGGGATGTGCGTGTGTGTAGCGTCGCCCTGGAAGTGAAGGATGCTGAACTTGTAGAATGAAAACTCATCGCTGCCATCATCAAACTCATCATCGTCCTCTTCCAGAGATGGGGTAGGGGTGGTTGAGATTGAGGCTGGAGCGATGATTTCCAGCTCAACAGAGGTTTCCTTCACTGGCTCCGGCGTGTTACTCCTCTTCTTAACAGTCGAAACAGAATTAAGATCAGAAGTTCAGTCAGAAAATTAATGTATTTATGTCACATTAACAGATTACGCAACAGAAATATCAGCAAACCTCAAATTCATCTGATTTTGATGCTTCCTGTTCGACCAGTTCCACAGGAGGTGTGGGCTGGAGATCAGACGTGCTCTCCTCTGAATCCTGCTCAATGATTGGCTCAGGCTCCTCATCTGCTTCCTGGGACTGGATAACTCTTAGCAGTGCCTGCTGAAGCTCCAAGGCAATTTGGTCTTCCTCCTCTTTCTCCAGGCGTAAAAGGGAGGCCTGTGAGGGGGTTGGGTTAGAGGATAGAGGAAGAGAGGGTGAAAAGGTGTTCAGAATACAACACGCCTGTTATTGACATTCATTATGTTATTTCCAGTTTCAAGACTTTCAGCTCTTACGTCATTCCTCATCTTCTGAGCTATTCTTCTGGCCAGCAGTCCTCTGGTGTGAGCCTGCAGCAGGATGACTGCCTCTCTCTTCTGCTTCAAGCCCTTCCTCACCCGGTAGCCTCGTACCTACAGTTAATCAGAAATTATTAATCATCGTATTAAATAATATTAACATATTAACATATTTGTGTTGCAAATGGACCTAACGAAGAAGAATAGGTGTTCGATTTAAATAACATTTGACAGATAAAAATACTGGTGAAATTGATTTCCATCACCCCCCCAAAAATTGCTAAAAGTTTGTATTAAATTTTAAAAGCATTTTTAAGCATTTTTAAGCATTTTAAAAATTCCAAAATCTTATTTTAATATTCATTTTTTAATAATATTAAAATCATATTATATTATATTTAAATTATACGCTTTAAAATACACTAATATATCAAAGTATATAAAGCAGAACATTGTTACATATTTTTGAAAAGAAATTGACATTTTTATATATAAAATATACTGTACATACACACAGTATATATACAAAAATGTACATACATATATATGACAAATATGCCATATATATATATATATATATATATATATATATATATATATATATATACAGTATGTATACTGTATATATATACACACACACACACACACACATATATATATATATATCTATAGTACATGCCTGGCTTTGTATGGTGAGTGCTGCTGCTCGCTGTCTTTGGTACTGTAACCGGAGATTCCGACTACGTATCTTTGATATCAGCCGTTCAAAGCCTTGTTGGAGCTGGTGGAGTAAGAGTGCAAACAAAGGACAAGGTCAATGGACTTCAGATAAGTTTCCCTCCCTGTCACGGAGGGAGCATTATGTCAGCTACAAGCTCTGGGTTCTGTAAAAGGCTATTAAGTGTCATCACACCTTTGTTCGCACTTGCTCCTGTCTGTAAGCTCTCCAGTTCTTCTGCAGCACCACAGCTGCCCTCCTCTTCTTCAGGAAAGACTTTCTACAAAAGGAGGAAAAGTAAAGCATTTAAGTGAAGACATAAAAAGAAAAAAAAGACTCCTCAATCGACCACTGTCACACACTATATATCTTTATGTCTTTTTCTATAACACCCTATCTGATCTGGCAGCACATATATCCATAAAATAACTATCTATAGATACAGTATAGCAAACACATACCCGTGGAGATTAACAAAGATGATGTATTGTACCTGTGATCTCATTCAATTCTGAGTTCAAAATCTCTTTGTGAATTCCCCTTTACTCTACTTGGAAACTGCACCTGTCTTTGTAGCCCATCATGACCCTCTGGATCACCAGAGCCATACTGCTGAGTTGTTGTTCCCTCAGTCGTTCCAGGACAGCGTCATGGGCGTCCTGAAATTAAGTGAAAAAAGACAAATTTCTATAATAATGTTCCAAGATGAAGTCAACCAAATCTTATAAAAAGCAACTAAATCATAGTCAGCTGCAGCATACAGTAATAACTGAACAATTGTTGATGCTAGATGCTGGTGTAGTTCATAATACTAATACTACGCTCTTTATTTATACTGCTTGGTCAGAACAATTGGGAAAAGCTGTGGTACAACATGGTTTGAATTACAAATTGTCTTCACCCTCAGGAAGATCTTGGTCCTGCCTATTTTCCACTCGTCCTCTCCTTCAATCACTGTCTTGCAGATGGCTTCGCAGCAGGCAGCAGCTGTCTCCTGGAGAGACAATAAAGACTTTATTTGCTGCTGAAGAGACGCTAATGACAGCCCAAATTCCTCCAGGGGAAAGACAGAAGTAAACCATCTTTGTGGCCTTCATACTGACACTTACAGAGTTATCTTGAGTGACATTTAGCAATTTAGATTTCAAGCCAACAGTCAACACTGTAACGTATGATCAACAACAGGACTACATCACCACTAACAGTTTTGGGGTCACAGATGGCTGTCTTCAGGAGCACCCTGTAGCGCTTCAGGAATTCCTGAAAGGTGTGGCGAATTGGGTATCCCAGCTTCCGGATGCGGATGGTGTCAATCATGCCGGAGTATCTCAGCTGACGCATACACAGCTCTCTGTCAAACAGCTAGAGGAGAGCAGATTAAAGCGGTTGTTTATTTGAGCAGCATGCTAACATGCTCACAATGACGATGCTAACATACTGATGTTTAGCGGGTATAATGTTTACCATGTTCACCATTTTAGTTTAGAATGATAGCATGCTATCATTTGGTAATTAGCACTAAACACAAAGTACAGCTGAGGCTGATGGAAATGTCGTTAGTTGTGCAGGTCTTTAGTCATGAAACTGGACAAATAGAAATTTTGACCAAATTCAGACCAAAAGTTAACGGATGACCAAAGTTATTACAATTCATCCTGAAGGGAACATGAATGTGTGTACCAAACTGCATGGGAATCCATCCAACATCTGTGGAGACATTTCACTCTAAATGACAAATGTCAACTTGATGGAGTAGTCAGGGGAACACCAAAGTCTTTGGAATTCATCCTCTGGGAACCATGAATGTCTTTACAAAATTTTGTGCCAATCCATCCAGTAGATATTTCACAGGGTAAGCGGAAACTTTGACCTGCTAGCTGCACAATAAGGAAACTAAGGCAACTGGCAAAGTAGTAGTAGGAGGAGGATTCATCCTCTGGGGATCATGAATCTGTACAACATTTTACAGCTATCTATCCACTAGTGGTTGAGATATTTTAGACTGGACCAAAGTATAATAACAGTGATAGAAGACAAATTGTACTCAATTAAAAAGGTTATTACCCCAGCACTGTGTGTTTGCAGGTTATATTTTCCAGGAAATTTGCTCAATGGCTTTATGGCACAAAACAGGAAGAGGTTTTTATTTATCCAGTGCAAGGGCAGATGGTAGAGGGGCTGAGAGTCAATTAATTTTATATTCTTCAGTTAAGCCAAAGGTGAAAGAAACAAATGCAGATGGGGGAGGTAGACTCACAGCAACATCTTCATCATTTCAGGTTACAACAGGATTTAGGGGAAAGGTCCTAACACTTGCACAAACACTACTACGTACCACTTTTGCACAAGACAGAGTTTTATCTTCATCTCAACCCTCATCTCATTCCTTTATCATACATAACTGCTCAATTAAACAGTTATGCTTAAAAATGCTACACATAGCAGCCATTGTGTGTTACTGTGGCCATCAGTACTGCAGTAGTTGCTCTTGTGTCATTCACCTTAGACTCCTTGTCATTGTTGGGTTTGAAGCAGCGAACGAAGAAAGGCTGGCAGGCGGACAGAGCCTTCATGAGGGAGTCCAGAGACTGACGGAACTGACCGCTCAGTGTCGGCACTTGTTTGCGGTTGTCAGTCTGGGCCTGCACGGATGATACAGAGGGGACTAAAATCATGATGCCAAGTCAGCAATGCAGTGGCAACTGTCACACCAGTGTCACTATCACTGCACGTCCACTGTATCCCAATGTAGAGTACAAATAAATGTCCGTAAAAAGGAGTGTCATAATCTAGAATGGTATCTACATGGTATTTCACTTGAGAAAATGATATGTAGCAATATGAAACCAAATGACGTGCTGATGAGGTTATACTTTCATACCCGTAGAGAGCTCTTGGGTGTCATGATGACATTCTTGTTTTTACTAATCTTCACTCCATTGGTTGAAAGCTCAGTCTCAAATATCTGACGAAGAAGCTTATTGGTGGAGATGTCAACCATCTTGATTATGTCAAAACTGACGGCATCTCTGTTCTTTTCCAGGAACCCTTAACAGAAAAAAGAACATTACTGAGCACCTCACAGCAGGAAGTAAGTCTTCAGTCGGACTTTATGCGATTTGCTTTTGTACCTTCTGAGTCGTAGTGAACAACGCCTGCAAAGTGTTTAATCCCGAAGTCTGTGTCATGTTCACTTTTGGAGGGGATATAGGTCTTGTTCCCACTGTGCTGCTGGTTCATCTTGTGCAGCAAAGTGAAGTCTGAGCCCTGTGACGCACCAAACAATACTTTGGATTAACAACAGGCAGGAATATTTTACAGAACTGGTAGATTTTACAGTACGAGCAACATTTGTTAAATAGTGTTTGTGAATCGATGGAAAAGCAACACAGTGTAGTGCCACCACCTTTGGAAAATGGCTTTCTTCATCAATCAGAGCCAGCAGGTTACAGGGTTTCCCAGCCAGGAGGTCCAGGATGTCCTGATTGTCACTGAACTTGATGTTATTCCACACAATGTCCTCTTTCAGGTACTCCTCCTGCTCCAGCTTGAAGATGTTCCTCACGAAAAACTGCTGCAGCTTCTCATTGGCGAAATTGATGCACAGCTGCTCAAAGCTGTAAAACGACAGGGTGACATTTGTTCGGTTTGAAGTAACCGTAGAGCTGTGGTATACGCTTAGCCTGAAACACGTGTGAAGAAATGTCCTGACCTGTTTGTGTTGAAGTTCTCAAAGCCAAAGATGTCCAGCAGGCCGATGGACAGGAAGGAGGATTTGGGGCTTTTGGTCAACCTCTTGTAGATGACAGTGTTGATTTTCCCAACAATCCATATGAACAGCTTATTGTAGATTGCCTGAAAGATCAGCCACAAATTATAGTTGAATTTCATCTTCTGAGCATCTAATCGGTCCAACTAAAACAAGGAATATTAAGCACTGAAGTATATTTGTGACAGGATGGTTGTTTGTTCAAATCTCTGGATCCCCACCTCTCTCAGCAACTGCTGTATCTAGAAACTCTGGTTGCACCCTCCTCTTTAAAATGTGTGTAACTGTATGCATGATGCTAGTAATCAATCATTCTCTTTACAATCAAAGGTTAAAATCACCTCATGCTGTTGACACTTCTCTATAAAATGCAGTACACAACATTTATGGGGTAATGTTCCTTTCATCCTGGTCCAGGATCCAATAAGGAAATATGCAACATTCTGATTTACCGTCACTTCATTACCTTGACAAAGGCATCTCTGCAGTCAGACGCCTGTTCGGAGCTGAGGGGTTTGGTCACCCTCTCCCTGCTGGTCATAAAGGAACGATTGGTCAAACTTGTCGCCAGGGAAGACGTCTGGACCTGCAGAAAACAGACAAAAACTTCATCATCTCATGCTGAAGAATGAAGATCTGTTAATCACGTTTTGTGTCAGCTATCACAAAACACGAGCGTAGACAAGAGAGCGCTCACCTCCAGCAGTGACGCTGCGATGCTGAAGTGTTTGGACTTGCTGACATCGCTGGTTTCCAAGTTATTTTGTGTGTTGGCTGATGGGAAACACATGATCAAGTGTAACAGCAGCAACACCAAAAGTAGTTCATTGTGTTGAAAAGTCAGTCGAGCTCACAACTAGTGATGGAATGAAACCCATTTACTCAAGAACTGTACTTAAATACAATTATGAGGTACTGTACTTGAGTATTACATATCAGAAGCAAATATTGTACTTTTTACGCCCCTATATTTATCTAACAGCTTAATTGATCATATACAAAACCTATGATGGGCTTATAAAGTACAATGCACTGCTTTATGTGACTGCACCCAGCAGTATATAAGCTAAAATTAGCTTCACCCCAACCAACAGAAAATGCTGTTAATTAATATTAATGCAACACTAGTAATGATTCGATAATATAAGATGTAGATAATAAATGACAGTAGCCATTTCTTCAGATTACATATACAGTACTTGTACTTTTGATACTTTAAGTACATTTTATTGCAGGACTTTACTTGTAATGAAGTATTTTTATATTGTGCTATTGCATTACATTTTGCATTG